>JAJEJO010004989.1:16219-90842 GCA_020662805.1 Glaucomys volans | reverse complement strand
TGAATATATCCAACTCTACACCTCAAAAATAAAACAACCCACTGGGCATGGTGGCACACACCTGTAATCCAAGTGACTTGGGAGGCTGAGTCAGGAGGATTGAGAGTTCAAAGCCAGCCTCAGCAACTTAGCGAGGCCCTAAGCAACTCAGTGAGACCCTGTCTCTAAATAAAATACAAAATGGGCTGGAGATGTGGCTCAGGGGCCGAGTGTCCCTGAGTTCAATCCCTGGTTCCAAAAAATAAATAAATAAATAAAACAACCCAAAAAATCCAACAGACAACAAAAAAAATTCCAACCCTCTTCAGAAAGGGCAGCGGTAAATGTGTTTTATTCTGATGATACATGCTACATCCCCACTAAAGAATCCAGCAATACTTTTCAACATATGCTTTACATTTCTTTCTGAAGTTTATTTGCAATGATTTCTCACCTTCATTCAAAGGTCAAATCAGTAAAGTTGCAGTTATTATTATTATCATTTTAAATCTATACTGGGAACTGAACCCAGGGCCTTGCACATGTCAGGCAAGCATTCTATCTCTGAGCCACATTCCCAGAACCGAGCTTATCTTCCCTGATAAGTCAAGTTATGACTGCCTGATCAGCTTTCATAGTCACAGAACTATGAAAACAGTTCTGCTAAGGACAGGGATGGGGAGAGCCAGGGAGCCAGCACTAGTTTTCCAACTGTTACGCTCTTGTCCCAAGTACCACTGTCCATGGAAATCTGAACTACCATTTCCCTATTAGGAATCATAATCTTCTTTATGCTTAATAGAAAGAAAAAAAAAGTAAGTCTTAAGAGAAGTAGGAAGCTCAATGTAAAACCCACATCAGCATCAATGCTTCCGTGTTAAATATAGTGCTCAGTCTGAGAGCAATCCCTAGGAATAGTAAGTGTCAGATGACAGCATCTTAACTTACAAATCCTGCAAGAAAGGAGCACATTTTCAATGGGCTCATTTATTGTGCTTTTGATTGGGTTTTGGCTGTCAGCTCCCTCTCGAATCTCCATTTGAATTTAAAGGGCCTAATACTTTCACTCACATATACATATAGGAAAGAGAGGGGTGTGTGTGTGTGTGTGTGTGTGTGTGTGTGTGTTGGGGGACGGAATGGGAGAAAAAACAGAAGATATAGAAAGATAAACCACTTGACCTGCCAAGATAAATGAAGCTTTTTAATGGACCAGGTCACAAAAATGGATTCAAGCAGAATTCACGTCTTTAAATGGCTAATGAAAAAATTTAAGTATCTTTCTAAAGGAACTAAACAAGGCAGAGAAACTAAATGCCATAGTTTGAAAAGTGGCAGATGGAACAAAGGAATAAAACCATCATGGCTCTGAATCTTGTCCCAAACTCCGTCTAACATGTGGAAATAAGGAAAAGGGTGAGCTAATTAAACTCTGCACATTCTCATTTAAATTACTAAATGGGAGATAAAGTGAATGGAATAGGAAGTTCCAAAGGGGTGGAAAAAAAACAAAAAAGATCTTTGAGGCTAGAATCCTGTATTTACCAAGATAAATATACCCTGGTCATATTACAAGACACCAAAGTTGGGTGAAGCAAAACCACCTATGGCTACATGGAGCGGGCAGGGTCCTAGGATATTTTTAAAAATTTTAGAAGAGAAAGCAGATCCAGATGGGATAATCAGTCATTCCAGTGTGCCCTGGACTAAGGGGGATTTCAGTGATATGGAGCTTTCAAAGTTAAATCAAGGAGAGTCCCAGAAATACCAGAATGATTTGTCACCCCAGCAAAGACCACTCAGTTCCAGCTGAGTTCTCCCACTCTCACAACCTTGGATTAAGAGAACTGCACTGAAGCTGACAGCCACCCTCAATGTGTAGGTGGGAACTGGAGACAGATTAGTCCCTCCAAAGGCAGAAACAGCACCAAGTTAATTCACTTCTACTTGATCAGAGCAAAAATACAATGTGGAGCAAGAGTGAGATGAAATAAGAGCAATCACAAAAACAAACTAAAACAAAGAAGAAATTTAAAACTTCAGCATGCAAAAGACAAATGTGGAACTACAACTGGAAGAAACATTATCCCAGAAATAGAAGATGATTTTCAATGAGTGTCTCACATTCTATCAAACTTCACAGGACAAAAAACCCCAAACTGGAAGACAGAATAAGATCAAAATAAAAGGGAGCCTGTAGAAAAGAGGAAATGTGCAAAAAATAGAACGAAGATATTACACAGGTAATAAATGGACTGGAAATAGCAAGGGGCAGAAGAGATGAAAACCTCATGAATGGCACAGAGTCGCAGGTATAATCATACCAAGTGCCATGGGAAAAGACAAGGAAATTAAGGGAGGTAGAGAGAAGAGGGCGTGGAGAAATCCCAGAAATCCAAAGTTAAGATGTTTATTGTTCCAGAACCAGCATGTGTGCACACATGCACGCACACCCACAAGAATGAGAAAAGTGTTCACAGTAAAAAAAAAAAAAAAACCTCACTCCTAAAAATTGTTATCACCCAGTTAAAAAGCTCTCCAGAATAAAAGATGTGAATCTGTAGATCAAAGGACAACTCTTATGCCAGGGAAAATTTATACACAATTAAACTGAAACAAAACTATAGCATGATTAAGTTACTGAACATAAGAATTTATGTTCAAGTTTTTCAGAAATACAAAGCAAGTCATCTACTAGAAGAAGAAAGGGGAAAAAATATTAGGCTGACTAGAGAATTCTTCACAATACCATTCAATGCCAGAAGACAATGGGGCCATGTCTTTAAAAGAGGAAACAAGTGTGACCCAAGATTATAAAATCCAGCTAAATTACAGTTCAAGTATAAAAGCAAAAGACAAGCACTTGAAAATGTTTAAAACCTCAGGGAAAAGAATCCATGAGTCTTCCCCAAGAGTAAACACACCAAAAAAAGTACTTGACAATAAAGTCTGAATAAACAAGAAAAAAATAAAATAATGCAGACATGCAAAAGCTGTGGCAAAAAGATCTATGTGAACATAGAATCTATTTAAATACAGGACTAAGACTAAACAACTGGGGTATAGTGACTGCAGATCAGAGAATGAATGTTGTGAAACCTGAAAAAAGAAAAATATAATACATCTAAAGTAAGGGGAGATGGGAGGAAGCACAACTGTGTTAATCTCTTGTTTCATAATAGGGAGAAAATATATAATATCTAAGTGTGTGTGTTTACATGTTTATGTTGAAATGTAATTATGTGTAATAAAGTACACAGATCTTAAGTGTGTATAGTTTAGTAGTTTTTAACAAATATATACACACTCACTTAACTAACACCTCAGTTAGGACCCAGAACATTACTGCCATCATCCCAGAAAGTTCCCTTTCGCCCCTTCCAATTTTCCTCCTATTTCTCTCATAGGCAAGCACTGCTCTGATTTCTATTGCCACAGTAAGTTTTGCCTGTTTCTTGGTATCCATGGTGGGTGTGTCCCAGAACCCTCTGGATACTCAAATCTGAGGATGCTCAAGCTCCTTATAAGAAATGGCACAGTGTTTACATATAAATTATGCATATCCTCCAGTAAGCTTTAAATCATCTCTAGATTACTTATAAGACCTAATGTAATAAAAATACTATAATATATTATTTAAGGAATAATGGCAAAAATGTCTCTGTGTGTTCAACACCAATGTAATTTTTTTCTTTGTTTAGTATTTTCCATCTATGGTGGTTGATTCTGCAGATACCAAAGGCAGAGAAACAAAGAGCCAAATCCACTCTCTTACCTTCCTTCTTTTGCTCAATATAAAAGTGCTCTCTTACCTTCCTTCTTTTGCTCAATATGAAGTGCTTCATTCATATCATTGTTTGAAGTTCCCTTTTCATTGCAAGATACTATTCCATTGTATGAACATATGGATTTGTTTATGTAAATTATATATACATGTAAATTATATATACATAATTTGTGATTACAATATATCTGAAGTAAACATTGTTGCACAAAAATATTTTGTGGACATAGGTTTTCATTGCTTTTGGGTGAATGCCAATAGAACTACTGAATCATGAGATAAGGGTGCATTTAATTTGGTAAGAAAGTGTTCCCAAGGGGTCCATATCATTTTACATTGTCACCAATAATATAGAGAAGCTCCAGTTGCTCCACATCCTCAAATAAAATTAAATTTTTAGCATTTTCAATTTCGGCCTTCCAATGTGTGTAATGGCCCCAACTGCCTAATAGTTCCCTTGAACTCTTCTCCTTGCATTTGAGACATTTTAGAAACTAATGGTTTCATGATGAAACTTTATGAGATGTTCAAAACTTTCTTCAGTTTCTTTTTATTAAATGCAGTGCTTTAAATTTTAAAACAGCATGTACAATATGTTCCTGGTCTTACATAACTATTCATGCTATTCTACCTATATATTCATACTTCTTCTATCTTTACGTATGAAGAGACTGATACTCCTCAAATATTAATATTTTATTTTTGGCAGATAAGATTTGAAGGTGATTTGTAACTATCTTCCTTGTATTTTTCCTTGGATTTTGTAAAATAAGCATGTCTCATATTTAAGAAACATTAGAAGTTCTCTTGCTGTTTAGTAGGGGTGAGAATCTAAAGAAGTCATATGAATACATACAGATAAAAGAAAATGGAGATGAGATCAGGTTCTTTTAAAAAATTAATTATCAGGCATATTGATGGGTTTATCTATTTATCCATTTATCTATCTACCATCTATTTGTTTTGAGGTACTGAGGATTAAACCCAGAGCTTCATGCTTGATAGGCAGATGCTATACCACTAAACTACATCCCTAGCTCTTCATAGGTCATTTCTATTCTAGGAACTTTGACTTGTGAAAAACTTCATAGAATAGGAAAAGTAAAGACAATGGAATGAATCTGACATAATTTTCCTATGTATTTATATATATATATATATATATATATATATATATATGTAAATATATAAAAACATCTAGGGAATCCCACCACCAAGTACATCCACAAGAATGGAGTCCTAACTAGAATAAGATATATTCCATGTTTGTATAATTATATCAAAATGGATTCTACTATCATGTGTAACTAAAAAGAATCAATAAAAAAAGAAATAAAAATAAAATTAAAAACTCAGCAGGAAGGAGTAATGGAAGAGTCTGAAAAGTAACAACCATGCCATACGAATCAGGAAAGAAACAAAAAACAACATGCGAAGTGAGATCAAGAACAGATGGTTTAGAGGTGGCACTACTGTTACTCCAGTGCCACCTCTGGCTGTGGGACTTCAATTGCACTTGAGTGTATGTCCTGAAAACTGACCGCATTTCTCCTCCAAGTGATCAAAACCAATATGTAAAGTCTGAATAGAAGCTAGATAATCCTCAGAGAAGTCGATATCTGTTTAGTTCAAGCAAAGGATATAAACTTTGGTGCCAGCGAGAGCTGACTGGAATCCCTGCTTTTAGTCACCAACTCCATGTTTTGTGACTTTTCTGAGGATGTTCACCGCAGGCTGCTCCTTTGCTTCTGAAAGGTGTTCCAGTCCCTTCACAGAATAAAGTGGGTAATAGGAATGGGACTTACATGAGGGAGGCAGAACAGAGAAGCCATGTTAATATTCCTATACCATGATATACTGTCTCAAGTTGGTGACTTTCCAAGGTTCCCCAAAATCATAATCCATGTTTAAATATACACTTCAGATGCATTCCCTGCTTAAGTATAAGTAGTGTCAACATTGTCTCCAATCTCACATTATTATTTCAACGGAAAGGTGTCTACTGATTACCTATACTGGAAGGAACTGTGTGCAATCCCTGCTGATAAGGTTGAATCATCAAGCATTTACAATGCAATACAGAAAATGGAAGGTTTTAAAGAGAATTTCATTTGGATGCCTTAGAAATGCATAAATCTAGTTTCAGACTGTTATTCTTTTTTTTCCCCTTGAATATTTGCCTACTTGAATTCTTCTGGTTTTCTAAATTACCTATCCTTGAAGTAATGCTGGAAAGATGCATGCAGGAAAAGCCTTTACTTTATGAAGATTTCCAGGCTCCCCAATTGCCCTGGAGCTGGGTCAGTCCAGGCCTATAGGATAAATTAGATCCACAGACATCTCTTAGCCTGCGCTGTGTTTAAAACAATCACAATTATTACTAACATTTAAGAATAAGGAGTTTTTCACAAATTTAATTTCCATCTTTTCCAAAAAAAAAATCAGAAAATCTTATTACTCCAGGTTCTTATTTTCCATGTTAATAGTTTAGTTGGAATTAAATAACAGATGATCCCTTTAGATAAAGTCTATAGTCTCCAGGGCTGGGAATTTTAGCTCAGGTGTAGTCAGCTTGCCTAGCATGACCCAGCACTTGCCAGGGAGATAAACAGACACAGACACACAGACACACACACACACACACACACACACACACACACACACACACGAGTGTGTGTGTGTGTGTGTGTGTGTGTATGGGGGGGTGAAAGATGAATGTGTTGGGAGAGACTGAGACTGACTCCAATTATCTCCATTACTTATAGTCAGTCCTATCTACTCATGCTTGGTCCTACTTAGCATATGACCTTTCAGCCCCGACCATATATCATGTTATTCTACTGTAATTACCTTATTCATACTGCTGTCTTCATTAATAAAACGTGAATGATTTAGAGCACAGACTTATAACTTATCTTGCATGAAGCCCACTACCTGGAGAATGAAGACTCACTATAAATATATACCAACCCAATTTTAAGTGAGGTCACATGTTTTTACCATGAAAATTTAATAAAACCAATGATAAATAACAAAAAGTAAATGAATGGAAATTCTCCAACAGGATTCTCAAACAATAGAAATTAACTTTTCCATTTTCATACTCTCGAATTTTATCTTTAATGATTAGAATTCTAAATGGAAAGGTCTCCATATTCAAGTGATACAAATAGGGGAAATTATATAACATATACTCTATACTTTTGTTTTAAAATGTTCCATAATAAGTGTTAAATAAATCATTTTGCTCCATACAAAGGAAAAATACTAGGCAACATGAAGAAGAGTGTTGTAGAGCTGGGGCTGTAGCTCAGTTGCCTAGCACCTGTGAGGCACTGGGTTCAATCCTCAGCACCACAGAAAAATAAATAAAATAAAGGTATCATGTCCATCTACAATAAAAAAAAATATTAAAAAAAGAAGAGCTTTGTAGAAGAAAATTTCACCACATGAAAAATGGATCAAGAAGCATCATTAAATGAAGAATACATACAATATTACTCCTTTAAAAATATGTACATAATTATACATGTATGCATTAAAAATGTACAAATGTATATATTATGATCTATAAATATGTATTTATAAAGACAAAATATATGTAATGTCTAATGTATCTCTAAGAGGTAGACTTAGAAGCAATTATTACTTTTCTTTTAACATTCCTAACAATGATCAAAGAAAAATTTTGATAGAACAATGATAATACATCAGGTCAGGCTGAGATGCAGCTTCAAGTTGAAACCAAATTCAGACATATTAACTCTTTTCCTTGGATTTAAAAGGGAAAAACTGATGAAAAACTGATAAAAATCCATCTGGAGTCTTAAGTACCCATCTATTCTGACAGGAAGGTCACAATTATTTTAATTCTTTTTAGAAGAGGTGAGACCCTGAGGTATAGCTGTCACAGTTGATAAGAATATACAATTATAGAAGTTAAAAAATATATTTCCTTTGACCTCAGAAATAGGGGAGAGAAGGAAATGAGGTCACAGTATGTTTCCACATTAGCTAACACTTTTCATCAAATTATAGCCTCAAGCAAATTTAAGTATTGAAGTATTCTGTTATTCAACATATATAAATATAAGACAAAATTAATATGAAGCAAGCAAAGTCTTTCACAAGTTCACCATACCATGGATAAAGAAAAATTCCAAAAATGATGCAAATTAATTATTACAAATCATACAACTATTATTTAACAATAAACTTGGGCATACAACCCATATCTACCTTATCACTTTGCTTCTTGTTCCAGTTCACCACAGGGGAACACAAGACTAGAAAGACATTTTAGTTATGGTTCCTATTCTGCTATTAACTTTCAGTATGACAGACACTCCTACTTCATGAGTTTTCTTTCCTTATTAACAAAATGAAGGACTAGAACTACATGATTTCCATGACTCTCCCAGCCTTTACACTCCATGATCCAAAAGCAAAAAGAAGACTTTGGCCTGGGCCCCAGGCTGCCCTTTGTGCACCCCTCACAATCCACTTCAGGAGAACAGACTCATACCCCACTGAACTAAGCCGGCCAGCCTATGGGTTCACAGGGGAGACAGTGACATTGTAAAGACACCCCAGTCCTCAAATGGAATAAAAATACAGCCAGGTGCAAAGTGATATAGAGCTATAATCTCTCAGGATATTTATCCACTTACTACTAGATCAATGGAGCCCAGAGAAATTAGTGACCGGGAAATGAAAACACTATGCTCCAAACCCATGTCTGATTTGTCTTAGGACAGGAGACCATGTCAAAGGTGTGAAAGAGGATACAGAACACAGGCAGGGTCAAAAAGTCACCAAAGAGTATTGGCCAAGTCCCACATGAAAGGCAGTAAAGATATAGTTACAATTTGTAATATATACTTAACGATAGTTACAACTTATAATTATGGGGGAAACCGAAGACCACTATGTGCTGAGTAGAAATTCCAAAATGCCACATGACAAAAAATTAAAGCAAATACACCATGGAAAAAGTGATAATTAGTTGGGAAGGCACAACCCATACAAAATTAAATCCCTGATGTCTAACAGCTTGCTACCTGCCTGACCCTATCATCTTTGGATAATCATGCCCCTGTTAACTCACTCTACTAACCTTAGGGCTGACACTTAGCATGTTAGGCACAAAGATAGACATTGTTACCCAACAATGGAATAAAGAGAAACTTTCACATAAAACTGTCATTAAATGTCTGTTATACTCTAAAATAAAATAATATTGAGTATCATTTGATTATCCCACCATGTAGGGAATTGCCATCTATTCTTGAGTCTTCCAGAAGAAAATAAACTTATTGATATGTGTTTATGTAACGAATAAATAAATAATAAAAATTTAATGTCCATATATCAAAAAAAGAAATAAATCAATAATCCTCTGGAAAAGTTATGAACTTCATTTATAAATCATGATATTCAATACTTCTACCCTCAAGAAACTGCCACAAATCAACTCTTACCCACAAAGGATAGGTCCTTAAAAAGAGGAACTTACTTGTCATTAGTATACATTGATGTATCAATAACATAAAAACATATCAACATTCTAACGTAGATAACAGACACATTGCTTAAAATGTTAAAGGCAAGTCTAACATCTCTATTAAAAAGGCACCATGAAGCCCTGAATGGAGAGAATGAGGTGTCACAGAATCATGAATGTTTAATGAAAAGGCAGATAAGGCATTCTCATAGAATTCAGTCACGTGAAAGAAGAAAATAATCAAAAGAGCAGAGCTTATTTCCAATTATAAGAATCAGTGGATGCAACTGTCAGGGAGAAAAAAGGCAACCTCTTTTTTAGAGTAGGGAAAGGACAGAGAGGGATTTGATAATATCTGACATCAATTTGGCTTATCCATCGTATTTGAATGTCCCCACATATCAAGCTAATTCTAGGTCCCCAGAAGTTGTAATGAAGGCTCTTAGCTTCCATTCTGAAGTCAGAATCTTAGGGCACACTGAGGAGGCTACATTATTTTGTATTTGAGTCATGGATACTCAGTTTTAAACAAGAAAAAAGGAAAAGAAAAAGACTTTCTGAACATCTCTCAACTGCTTAACTAGAATAACAATGACTATAAATAATACATTGTAGCTGGGCCCAGTGGCATACACCTGAGGCAGGAGGATTAAAGTTTGAGGCCAATCTCAGCAGTTTAGTAGGATGTTCAGAAACTTAGTAAGACTCTCTCAAAATAAAAAAAATAAAAAGGAAAGGGGATGTAGCTCAGTGGTAAATTACCCTGAGTCCAGTTCCCAGGACCCTTCCCTCGCAAAAAAGATAAATTGTAGCTGTAACTTCATTGGATGATAAGAGTATTATCTGAAATACCTTCCATATGTCCTGTCAATTCACCTTCCCAATTACTCTGTGGTACTATTAACGATCTCATTTTGCAGATAAGGAAACTGAAGTACAAAGAAGCTAGATCCTTTAACCAAGATCATACAATAGGTAAAACGGGAGAATCAGGATTAGAACCCAGGAAGTTTGCTCCAAAGTTTGTACTCTTAAATATTGCTTCTCACACCAGGTGAAGTTCCTGTGGCCCTTATTTTAGCAGCATGGGTGAATATTGTGTGTTGGGCTAGCAAGTAGCAGCTAAAGAGTCAAGGGACATGGATTCCACCAAAAATATGCATGTCCTCAAGCACCTCTTTCTACTTCCCTGGGCTTTAGAATATTCACTGCATCAAAAGAGGTCTGTATTGGATGATCTTAAATATTTTTACCTCCTGCTCATCAAGATGAATGAGTTTGTTTTGCTACTTAAATTATGCCCTAATGATTTTTTATCTAGGCCAAACTTCTCCACCTACTGTAAACTCATAAATCCAAGTATGCACTTACCATCTCCATTTGACATCTAACATGTACCTGAATCCCAACACCCCCACTACCTTTCCTATCCAACTAAACAGCACTCTCTTCTACCAGTTTTTTGGGTTAAAACCATGTTTTCTTTTATCTACCCTATGTCTGATCCTTCAGCAAACCCACCAGATAAATTCTCCAGAATGAAAATTCCTATCCTTTCCCTACCTAATAAAGCCCCAGAAGAGCTGGTTCCCAGTTCCTCCCACACTGCCCTGCTAAGCTCTCTTCCAACCATTTCCCCTCGTTCACTGCATTGGCCATCCTGGCCTCTTTATGGTTCTTGCATCACAGCAAGCACACATTCCCTTTTTAGTTTTCACACTTGCCTCTGTTTAGAACACTCTCTTTAGACACATGGGTGACTTGCCTTCTCAACTTCTTAAAGGTCTCTGCTCAAATGTCACCTTACAAGGAAGGTTTACAACTGTGCTACTCATCACACCATCATCCTTTCATTGAAATGTTAGCTCCATAGTTCCCTGCTGTAAACTCACAGCCTGCAAGTTTCTGGCACACCGCAGACCTCAATAAATAACTTGTTAAGTACATGAATAAAGCAGCAAATAATCATAACAATGTGTTGTTATGATAAATCATTTGCCACTAAATGCTCACTGGCTGAGAACAAGGATTAAGTCTTTTCATCCACACAGTCAAAACTTGGCACTTGCCTTAAAAGGTAATAATTATTCAATAATATCTATCAATATTCCCTCCCACCCTGAAGAACATTAACGTCTTCCTATAATGTTAAGAACCAGTAAATTCAAATGTCATATCTCTACATCTGACATGTGAGAGGCTGCTGAAAACATACCATTCTGTGCAAGAGAGAACCATTGACTAAAAAAGTCCTCACAGAAAACAAAAGCAAAGACATAGCAAATGCTACTATTTAAAAAATAAGGGAATATATGTCAATTACCATTTGCAGAAAGAAAACCAAAAAAAGTATGTTAAAATTAATGCCTCATAATGTGAATTTTAAAAAATAACAGTACTTTTCCTGTGGAGTAGAAAGAAAGCAAGTTACCCTCAGCTATCAAGTATAAATTCCATATACCAGGAACTACTGCTTAGAGAAATCATATTTCAACCCCCATCACTTGAATGACATTTAAGCCCAAAAATATGTCAACTCAAAACCTACTTATCACATGTGCTTGTTGGATATTGGATATATTTGGCATCTGCTAGATTCTAGGTGGAACAAATAGAATACCTATAGCAATCTATACCTATAGCAATCTAACCATATCAATGATCACATTACATATAAATGGATCTAAATACCATAAGTAAAAGGCAGAGATTATCACACTGGATGAGAAAAGCAAGACCCAACTGTATTATAGGTATTAAGAAAAGACCTTCACATACAAAGTTAGTTTAAACGTGATAACTCTATCCAAGAGAAGGCTGGAGATGCTATGTTGATATCAGACAAAGTAGATTCCAGAGAATAGACTAGAAGCATGATCAAAGATCATTACATACTAGTAAAAGTGTCAATTAATCAAAAGGACCTAACAATCCAAAACATATGCATCTAACAACAGAACTTCAAACTACATCTCATTACAGCTTTGTCATGTCAGATGTGCTGGAAAGAGTGTGGTGTTTAAAGGCTTCAACCCAAAGATTAGTGGATTGGCAGTACAGCTCAGTGGTACAGTATGTGCTTACCATGACCTAAGCCCTGAACTTGATTCACAAAAAAAAAAAAAAAGAAAGAAAGAAAAGAAAAGAAAAAAGAAAGAAAGAGGAAGGAGGAAGGGAGGGAGAGGGAGAAGGGAGAGGGAGAGGAAGAGCGAGAGAATCATTAGCCTCATCCTCACTGTAACTAATTTTGTGACAAAGGCAAGAGATTAACGCCACCCCCCCGCCCAGTGTTTCATTTCTTCACCCATATGATATGTGTCCTGAAACTAGATAGCTATTTTAAGGGTTTAAGAGAATCTATCTCAACACCTAGCATGTTGCCTACACTCAGAACTGGTTATTTGCCTCTCTTATAGTATACTCATCACACCTTTCCTTCTGAAACAAGGGAATCAGCCTCACAAAATTTATTAGCATTTTTCCCCAGAATTTAAGGAAGCCTCTCCTGAAAGACTTTAAAACACTGGTCATCTTTGGATCAGTCTTGTTCTTGTTTAAATTTTAAGGGAGGCTTCTAAGTGAGATAAACAGAAGTTGCTGCCACCCAATGGTAAGGTCTCTGAACTGTACACAAATCAAATCAATCTTAAACAGCCTATTTACATTTCCAACAAACTGTTCAGTATTCTCTCTACTCAACATATAGTATATAACATTACACTGGTCCAGTTGGTCATTGGATTTTAATTGTTTTTCGACACTGTTAAACATTGTTCAGGTAGAAAGATTAAAGGCAGTCATTGATATGAATGACTTATAACATTAGTCCAAATAGTACGTTTTAAAACAAAAGTCAAACATTGCAATTCACTGGAAGGCAGGGGCCTCAAAAAAAGGAAGAGCTCTAGCTCACAATGCACACTCACTCTTTCACCATTAACTTTCCCACTAAGAAAATTGCTAATGTCAATTCTGTGTTTCATATTGGTTTGGGTTTTTTACTGATCTAAAAGTATCCACAAGTTTTCATGTTGTCAAGACAAATTTAAATTGCCAGTTATTACTAAAGTCCAAATTCCAAAGTTAGAATATCTACGGGCTGTTTTATTTAATTTAGTATTTCAAAGTTAGTTATTTCTGATTATCACATTATATAGGTGAATGAACTGTGAAAATTCCTCATGACCTGGCAATAAGGCCTACTGGCCACACAGTTCTAAGAGCAAAATATGGCCATAAAAAAAAATAAACAGAACACATTAGGCACACACATATTAACATTATACAATATTACTGTACTACATAGTATTATGCTTACACATCAAATGAATGGAACACTAAAAATACGTGATATTTTTAAGGTTTAGGAAGTAAGAACAAATAGACAGCAAAACCAGGGTGGGTGGAAATTGACAAGAAAGGTTTCATGAATGAGCTAGGATTCACCTCAGCTTTGGGGCTGAAAGGTTATAAACCCTCAGACAGGATGAGGTGGCACATTTTAGCAGCGGGATTTATTACAATGATGAAGGTATGTTAAATGGCACCAGATTACAACACACCTTAACATTTCCACATGCACATTAGTTATCTTTTTTACATGGAGAATTATCAACGACGTTAAATTGTAGCTTCTTTGCAAATGACTTCTTTTATTAAAAAGAAGAAAAGCAAGGAAGACTGAAAGAGTCAGGAGAATATGTAGGCTTAACACCTGATGCTAATTTCTGAAATAAGATATCTAAAAATGATTGTAATCATTTTTAGAGAACCATTTATAGGTCAGAAAAAGATCAGAGAAAAGAATGATGTATTCTAATAATAGGAAAATTCAATTTGCTCTTGGCTGCAAATATTTTTTCAATAAAAAGTTGGAATTATGAAGGAAAGAACTTTTGGAGCTGCTTAGATGATACTATATTATTATATGAAATGATTTTATACTGCTATGAAAAATATTCTGGCATTTTTAAAAGGTAAAAAAAAAAAAATACTCAACTCTTCCCAAGACATGCCAATTTTTTCTTAAAACTTTTTATCAAAACCTAAAAAGGTCTAGCCAAATAGTTAGAAAGATATCTATTTTTACAGACCTACATCTATACAAGGATATATAAATATAGCTGTATGTATAAATATAGCTATTTTTTAAATGCCCAAATCCCAATTCTCTTCTTATAGAAAATTGTATAAACAAGTAAGGTTGCATTTGGTAGAATTTCAGACTTTCAGTGAACATTCTTTCCTATTTCCTTTTCTTCTCCCCACCTTGGGCATATAATATATCATATGGATTACTTTGAAATTAATTATCAAGTTATGTTATTTCAGTGAAGGATTCCCAGGTCTTTGTTGGGTCTGTTTCCAATGTACCCATTTACCAAGGGTATGTTGTATTGGACTGCTGAAGACCTAGCTCTGAACTACAATATAAAAAATTTTGCTGCTTTCTCCTCGCTCAACTGTAATAATCCTAGAGGCAGTTGGGCTTATACATCTACCCTCTCCCATCATCCTTCTTAATATAGCTCTGCATTTATTTTACACTCCTCCCCAATATTATTAAGCTCTTAATTCTTCCTTTCACATTCTCATTTTACAGTTTTTTTTTAAAAAACTAAGGCCCAAAGAAATTTTCAAAACATACTAAAGTCAGTCTGTTATAAAATCAAGGGAGAAATCACCCATATGATTCCAATTTTCAGTTCTGCTTTCTAATTCACCAGACTCACAGGAGTTTAAAAAAAAAAAAAAGTAGAAAAATAAAAAACCAGTTAAATGCTACGTTTTCCCCTTCTCAGTGTTTATTCATTTCAATTATTATAATTTCAAAGAGCTCATATATAATGTGACTCAATTATCTTAACCATTCAAAACCTGGAACTAATAAAAGCTTTAATTCTTAAAACCCAGCCATCACTGAGGAAAGGTTACGACAGGCCATAAACCTTGCTAATTATAGCACAATATTTGGTCACATCCAAGCCCCTGGGGTGCTGTTTATACCCTACTCCTCAGATCAGGTTCAAGGGTTTGAAGTTCAAGGGAAGGACAAGCAAGGAGCCACAATCAGACTTTACGGCTACAGACCATCCCACAAGACAAAACACAAGGCAAGAAAAGGACACTTTTGCCAATCTCATTTTTATGACTTAGTGTATATACAAGTCTTTAAAAGAAATTTTTCTGCCAGGAAAAAAAAAAATTCCATTCATTTCCTCCCACTGAGACCTTTATTTCTCAAAAGTTTAAGAAGTAACTGATCCCTCTGAGAAAGAAAAATGCCACTAACTTGTATAACCCCAACAAGGCATCATCCAGCTCAACATCAAAGTGCTACAAAGCTCAACAGTAATAAAGAAAGGGCTCTTTCCAAACACCTGACAATACTCAACTTATAAAACGGGAGGCTTTGTTTTGATGATTTATTTAAAATTGTGCTTATTTGCCCACTCATTTGCATGCGTGGAATTACTAGATCTTACAAACCATGTATCAGAAACCTGTGGGAGAAAAGTCCAAGGGAAAGATGTCATTAAAAATGTCACCATCAGCACACTGTGGGCCATTTCTTTGGGCTGAGACTTGACCCCAGCCCACAGTGGAGGAGTAGAGAGGTGCTAGCTGCCAAATGAAGATGGGAGCTGCTCCACTTGCTGGAGAGCCAAACAACAGATGTCCATGAAATCACCCTCAGCTCCTCCAACTCCTGCTGTGTGACATCTCAGGACATTTCTCATGAAGCACTCTTCTGAGTAAAGCTAGACAAAATAACAGGATCATGTATTTGGAACAATGAAACACAGAAAACTAGTACCCCTACTTCAGAACTGGGTCAAAAAATAATGACTTGCTCAACACTGGGCTTGCGACTGAAAAACCATACACTGCTTGGATAAAAGTTATTCAATACTGCTTTCCAATTTAAAAATGAGGAAACCTATCATTAAATACCTTTCTGAATCTCTATGTATTCCTACCACAAATGACCCTAATTTCCAAAGAAAAGAATCTCCTTTCTCCATTAAATTCCTGACCATGTTGCCAAAACAAAAACAAAAAATCATGACAATATTAACTTTCAACTTAAAACCTGAGATTCCTGGTGTTCCCCCTTTTTTAAAAACTAGATTCTAAGCCAGTAATTATCAAAAATATTCTACAAAATTATAAAATATAACTATATATTTTCTAGTTCTTATGGGGGGAAAAGATTTTTCATGTAATGTTGAAATCAATCTCTGGTCTTAAATTCTTTTAATTAAGTATAAGCCATTCACTAATTTATTTACATATGTTAAATTTACTTAAAACTTCTCTTTAAAAAAATCTTAATGAATAAAATATATTGAACTCTGTTTTCAAAGCCTTCATATGTATTCCAAAAGGGATGAAAGTAATTTAAGATACATTTAATATAGGAAATTAAAATAAATTTAACTTGTTAAATTTAAAAGAATATCTAAATTAAAGTAATATGAAGAAAAGGGAAATAAAGGTATGGACATAAGATGAGAGTAGGCCTGACATCCCAAATATACTCTGTGGATTTCTACATACTGAAAAATATGAGACAGAATTGGCTTTAACTTTTTTCAAAGGAAAGGTAAAGAGAAAAATATAAGCACTGACAAGAACCTCAGTGTCCATGACATAAATACGAGGGCTAGCTAGCAAAAGAGCAACAGTAGTACCTGATACTGAGAGCAGTGGTTTTCCCTCCTATCTTGAATCAAACAGAGCTCAGTGAGCTTCAGTTGGAAAGACAGGAGGGCAAGTAGGTGGAAAAGGAATAGGGTAGGTGAGATCTCAGCTCCTCAACCCCCTTCTTAAGAGGAATAGCTCTGCTTATTTCTACGTAACTGGCTTCTTAGTAAAGTTTTTTTTCTTTCAAATAACTTTGAAACAAACAAACAAAAAGATTCTATAGTTTTCTTCTATTCATTCATTCATTCATTTTTTTTTTTTTTTTTTTTTTTTCAGTGCTGGGGACTCAACCCAGTGCTTCCCACATGCTAATCAAGCTATCAACCACCATCTACATCCTCAGCCCTCTACGGAGGCATTTTCTTTTCCTTTTTCTTAAATTTATTTATTTTGATTCATTGTACATAAATGGAGTACAGCTGTCGTTTCTCTGGTTGTACACAAAGTAGAGTCACACCATCTGCATTCATACATGTACACAGGGCAATGATGTCTGTCTCATTCTGTTATTATTCTTACCCCGCCACATTCTGACCCCACCCCTCCCTTCCCTCTATGCAATCTATCTTTCCTCCATTCTTGCCTCCCTTCCACCCTGCATTATGCATCATCATTCACTTGTCAGAGAGATCATTTGGCCGTTGGATTTTTGGGATTAGCTAATCTCACTTAGCAATAACTTGACAATTGTTGACACAGTTGGGTCCAAAAGGTAAGGCACAAGAGAACATATTAGAATTTCTCTGTATCAACATGTATTTAACATAGTTAAATATATATTATATACATACAATATGTAAATGAATATTTAAAATGCTATGATTAAACATATCAAAGATAAATTAAGCTCTAATGTTTATTATATGAATTCTCACCTACAAATTCCTCACATCACATGGTAATGGCAATGTGAGGCATTCAAGAAGAGGGGGGAATTCTACCCTAGGGGACAGTTCAGACTCAGTTTTTCACTTTCAGCATATTGTGAAAGACTGTAGTGCACCTGGGCCTAGCTAAGTGGATTTATAAACAAGATTATCTCAGTTTAACTAAACTCATTTACAAAATGGGTAAACGGCTTAAAAAGATCCCTGCAAAGAAAACATGGATTAAGGATAGCACCAATAATGTAAGCAGATGCAAACAAACTGGAAATGGTAAAACTGACATTTCATGGCTTTACTTGAATCAGCTATATGTGGCTGGCGAAAACTGAAAATCTGATCAGACCTAAAAAATTGACACACAACCTTGAAATAATCAAGAAAACCATTTGAAATATCCATTGTAATTTATTAATAAAGAATTAAGTTCTGACTATATCTTTGCATAGATATTAGCTATTTAAAATCATACATCAAAATAAACTACTGTTGGAGTAGAAGTTAAAATTCATCAAGCTACAAACTTTAAAAAGGTTGCAATTTATTGTGCATAAAATATAGTAACAATGAAGCAAAAGATAAACCCCTGAGTTCAATTGCTGGTACCAAAAAAAAAAGGGGGGGGCATATTTAATCACACTGCTCTCACTAAAAATATACGATAAAATTAAAAGAGTTTATACCCCTATTAAAAAATTAAATAGAAAATTTATTGTAACTTTATCTCATTCTATTAAAATATTTGTTTTTGTAATACTTTATACTATGTATTCTTATTAAGAATTATAGTTTAGATACAAATATGGTATATAGTATTCATATCTATAGCATATAGGTACAAATTGTAATTAAAACACATATCGGGAGTGCAGACTCAAATTTTTTATCACTAGAGTTTCACTAATAGAAGAAATTATATGAATTCTATAAAGTAGAAATGTTTGGAAAAATATTTGGATAGGTACCTGGGGAGTGAGCATCCTAGAGCAGTGACAAGCACCTTATCTTTGCTTCTCTTCTCTCCCTTTTTAAAATTCCTCTATCTTTATCCCAACCATGGTAAATGTATTTTTATAAAGTTCACAATCTAGGTAATTATACATTTTAATAAATCATTAAAGCCTCTGTTATAAGCAATAGCAAATATTGCCTCCTCTACTCCAAGAAGGTTCCAACAGTATTATGAAGCAATGACAATACAATAAGCCTAAATTATTTTCTTAGTACGAACCACCTTAGCATAATTCACATTAAATTTAATTTGTGACCTTTCATCTAAACCATGCTGCTTGATGAGACTCTCTGTTATATCTTTTCAGCCCTTTCAAATGCCTACTCTCCTGAATAGGGTTTCCATAGACTAAATTTGTCACCTGCTCCCTGTTTTATTAACCCAATCATGAACATGTTAAATATGGAGTCCCTTGAGCCATATTCTCAAGTAGCCAATTCTCAGAGCCTCAATCAGGCAAGAACCCTGATTATGGGTTCGTTTGCTATCTTCTAGGGGAGCAAGAAAATAATGAAGTGAGTCAGAGAGCCAGATAGAAAATAAGGAGAAAGAAAAGAAAGAACGGAGAGGAAAAGAAAAGAAAAGAAAAGAAAAGAAAAGAAAAGAAAAGAAAAGAAAAGGAAAGGAAAGAAAAGGAAGGAGAGAAAGAGAGAAAGGGAAAAATCCATGAGTGGGTTTTATGGGTGATCACAATGCAAAAAAGCAAAGCCTATTTCCTCTCCATACATCTTCAAGGATCATACTACCCTGGACATTGGTCTTTTGGGAACTAGGAAGTGAAGGTAGGGAGCTACAGTTCAGGATGGAAAAACTATTGCCAAGTCATAGGTCAGAACTCTGGAGGAAAAACTAATTTGAGTGAACGATTAAACTCCATTCCAAGCACATCTGGGGCTTCCTAGTCTGGCTAAGCCTAAATTTTAGAAGATTTCAAGAGGACAACCTTGTTTCAATCATTCAGGACATTCAGAGGAAAATGAAACAAGGATGCTTTTAAAACATAGCTAATAATTTTGCATTCATAAAATATACACTGCAGCATTTCAGAATTTTAAAAAATGTAATGAATGTAAAATCATGGCAAAATTTAGAAATCTACTCTTTCACCTGTCAAATAAAGGCATGATGATAATAATTATCCCTATACTTCCCTTCATTTTCATTTAATAGCAAAAGTGATATACAATTATTTCACCAACCCATATGATTAATCAAAGAGGATTCTAGACACAAAGTCCCTACTATACAACCTTGTCTCCTCAATGAAGAGTAAATCTCCAGTAAATCTAACAGAAATAGTTGACTGATGTAATAATATTTTTATTAATACAAAAATCAATTTAAGACTTTTGATAAATACATCAAAAGAAAAAAAAAGATAAAATCCAGGGAATGTCGAAATTGATAGCAGTAAGAGACATACTTGCCAATAAGGTTGTCTAAAATTTTGATAAACCTGCCTTTTCATATAGCACAGACTAATTACAAATATAACCACTCCACTACACTCAAAGTCTATGCCAACTCAGAACAAGAAGATAATATTATATTTAAAGACAATAAAAATATTTTAAGTAATATATTAGAGAAAAACACTTAAAACTTTAGTATAATGGAAATAATTAAGATCATATCCAAGTTGGTAGCTAGATCTCCATATTCAATTCAAAAAGAACACAAACTTGTCACAAGTGACTGTGAAGCATCTTACAATTAGAGAGAAAGCGCCCTCCAAAAAGGGCCACTAGCTCCTACAGAAATTGGATTTCGCTCCCAGCACTTTGAGAGAAAAAGAATGTATGTGCTTTCATTTTTGCTTGGTAAGACTTCTTACCAGCAAAAGCAAAATCCAATGAGAATGGCTGAGTTAATCCATTTGGGGAAATGCAAATCAAAACTACAATGAGACATCATCTCACACACATTAGGATGTCTATTATCAAAACAAACAAACAACCCTAAAAATAAGTGTTGGTGAGGGTATGGAGAAACTGGAAGCATGGTACAGTGTTGAAGGGAATGTAAAATGTTATGAACTACTGTGGAAAACAGTATGGTAGCTCCTCAAAAAATTGAAAATAAAATTAGCATATGATGCAGCACTTCCACTTCTGGGTGTGGAACCCAAAGAATTGAAAGCAGAAAAAAGGTATTCGTAGACACATGTTCATTAGCAGCATTATTCACAATAACTAAAATATGGAAGTAACCCAGATATCCATCAACAGATGAGTGGACAGGCAAAAATGTAGTATACATATATAATCAAATATTATTCAGACTTCAAAAGGAGGAAACTTCTGCCAGGCATGGTGGTGCATGCCTGTAATCCCAGGGACTTGGGAGGTTGAAACAGGAGGATTACAAGTTTGAGGCTAGCCTCAGCAAATCCTTAGCTACTTATGAGACCCTGTCTCAAAATAAGAAATGAAAAGGTCTGGAGATGTCACTCAGTGGTAAAGTGGCCCTGGATTCAATCTCCTGTACTCCCTGCCTGCCCCAAAATGAAGAAAGTTCTTAGACATGCTATAGATGAAACTTGAGAACATTCCCCTAAATGAAATAAGCTGGTCATGAAAAGACCTATACTGTATGATTCCACTTGTAGGAGGTACTTAGAGTAGCCAAAATCTTGGAGGCAGAAAGTCAGAGGGTGCTTGCCAGAGACTGAGCTTTGGGGGAAATGGGGGAGTTGCTGTTTAAATGTTTCAATGTTACAAAGATGAAAGGAGTCACTGTCTGGATGGTGGTCATGTCTACATTTAATGCCACTGAACTGGACACTAAAAATAGCTCATATGCTCAATTTTATATTACATGTATTTTACTACAATACAAAAAGAAAAAAAAAGAGAAGTATTTGAGGTATAACAGTTAATCCTTAATGTTCTACTTTACCACCTTTTCATTTTTTACTTTCGTTTATTTCACATAAATGAAAGCTTTTCCATACAAAATGGAGAAATGAGATTAAAAATTGCTCCCCACCTCCTCCCATCCATGGGTATTTTTCCCACAAAGTGATGATTATTGCACATGTTTAAATCAGCATTTCCAGTAATTACCACTTGGGATGCATCTGAGGCTACAGCCCAACATACAGAAGTGATTGCCATGCAGACTTTGGAAGGCAGCTGCATCCTGCCCTGGCTGACCTGCCTACTGCTCCAAGACTCCAGTGGTGGGCCATGGGACCAGGCAGTCCTCAGGAATTAAACCTTGCAGACACAATCTGGAAGAGAAAGGCAGCCACACTCTAAAAGACCATCCCAGAGTACCAGGCTTTGGTTCTCAAGGTAGCTCAAGACAGAGGGCAGGAACAAGAAGCCAATCAGGGCTTCCCTCTGGAAAGCCCCAGGTCTGCACCACACCAGCCTTTAAGTCACCTGCTTTCTACCATTCCATCTGTTATGGTTCAGATGCAAGGTGTTCCCCCAAACTCCTGCATTAATGCAGGAATGTTCAGAGGTAAAGTGATTGGATTGTCAAAGCTGTAACCTAATCAGTACATCCTAGCCTGAATGGACTGAGTAGTAACTGTACAGGAGAGGGAGGCACGTGGCTGGAGGAGGTGGGTCACTGGGGTGTGCCCTACAAGGGTGCATCTTCACTGTGTTGCACCTCCTCCATTTCCTGCCCCCTGCCATGAGCTAAACAGTTTTCCTCCAGTGGGTCCTTCACCCACAATGTTCTGCCTCACCTTGGTCCCAGAGCAATGGACTGAGACCTCTAAAATTATAAGTCCAAATAAACTATTCCAGATATAAGTATTCTTGTCATAATTGGTCACATTAACACAGAAAGGAAAACGCCATTCATCCATTTAATACAGAATAAGGGTCAGTACACACAGCAAAAAACTCATAAGCTGCCTCTGGTCACTTTAAAAAAAAAAGTATTAAAAAAAAGTTACCAAATGTTCCCTTTAGAAAGAATTATAACAGTGACTGATTCATAGCAGCCTTTCCCGAATTCTATTTTGTGAAACAATATTCTGGGAAAATGTTAATAATATTCTACACAAAAAAAGGTGTACATGATTTTTTTTAACTGTCAACAGGTTCCTCTGCTGGAGAAGTTCCCAGTGTCTTTGTTATGGAAATCTCACTGGAAAGAGGAATACAGTAAGGATGATGGTGGTGATGGAAATGTTTACTGAGTGCTGAAATGCCAGGTCAGCATTACCTCATTTTTCAAACAGACATTTTATGAGTCCTCAAAACAGACCTATGCAGTTGGTACAACTGCACAATGTACAGATGAGGAAATTGTGGGAGAGGGCGCTAAACCTGTAGTTAGTAGCAGAGCAGGAACATAAGCCCAGACCTGACTCCCAAGTATGTTTTTTCATTCAGTCAATCATCCATTCATTCAGTGGGCTGGAAAATATTTACTTCGTATAGGACATTCCTACCTAATATGTATATCGTCCTAGTAATAATACTGATGTTTATGTCCACCATCTTTCCTCCCAATAAGTTGATAATTTAAAAACTTTCAGGCCTGCATGAGTTGAAAGAAAAGCACAATGACTATCCATTCCTCTTGTCTATGAAAATCACTTTGTGTAAAGCAAAACAGGTTTCAAAAGAGGAGAACGTAAGGCAAGTCATGGAAGTAGGTGAAAGCAACCTAAACATTCACAAGACAAGAGGGGGCAATGTTATTACATAAAAACAATGCTAATTTCTTAAACCTTATATGCCAAAGACAGTGTGTTAATATATTTAGCTAGTACTTTATATAACCTCTCTTGATGAATATATTATAATGACCATCAAGACATGCTAATGTAGCTTTAGCTCTGCTGTATGTCCAGCACCAAAACAGCAATACAATCAGTGAGAGTGGAGAGTGAACATTTGCAAATGCATGCATAAATAGAAGACAGTTTGTGATTTTTGTTGTGTCCTTCTTCATAGTACAATAGTTTTCATCACCTTCATGTCATATGAATAGTCAGCCATGACTATGTGCCTAGACACAGTCCCCTCCCCA
The DNA here is from genome assembly GCA_020662805.1 of Glaucomys volans. Classification (NCBI taxonomy): domain Eukaryota; kingdom Metazoa; phylum Chordata; class Mammalia; order Rodentia; family Sciuridae; genus Glaucomys; species Glaucomys volans. The sequence continues at coordinate 66,975 of JAJEJO010004989.1, read as the reverse complement.
CCTACCCAAGGGACAGAGAAGTTGTCAGCAGAAAACAAATTAAGATAGTCCATCTAAGAGAGGCAAAGCAAAGGGAATCTCCCAGTTTGAGATAAATTACACTGGGAAAGACATCCTCAATACTTTCTCCTATGTCCAACCAAAAGAGAAAAAAATTTACCCTGATATTAAAGCCATGGTTCAAGAGGAGGCTCAAGACAGAAGCCCAGGGTATCAAGAAGGCTGAGCCGCACTTTCTACAGGCCAGCCTCTCTTTTAGAGTCTTCTATCATTATTCAGTCTTACATTAATGCAATAATAAAAATGAAGAATGTTTACTAATGAGATTCCTAAGATTTCTCCATGCTTCAAATTCTACTTTGTGTTCTATGTGTCTTCTTTATAATCTCTCAAGTATGTGCTAGACAATGGGTACGGATACTGCTCATGTTTTCTAATTTTGCCTGGGCAGGCTTGAGAGATGCAAAATGTGAGCCTATTTTGGATAGGGCAATGGTAGGGGACATTGGTCATATGACATTTGTGGGTCCCCTGAATCTTTTTCTTTCTTTTCTTTGGAGGCAGAGTCAACCTTTGACAACTCCCCACACTATGAATCCTTCCTCCCCAGGTCTCCCCTTGCAGCTAGTGTGTAGCCTGGTGAGACCAGATTCCATCCATCAGATGTGAGTTTTGATTTGAAAATAATGTGAGAAAACCTGCCAAGCCCTGGGCATCTGTTTTGCCAACCCAGGTGACAGCAGAAATGTGGGATTGGGGAGGCAGATATGGCAGCAGCTTTGTGGCTCACAGGAGAGGCAATGTGGTTGTGCAGTTGGAGGTGGCGGCAGCTCTCTTGTCAGACTGGTCCTGTGGGGGTGGTTCTAGGAAATGTTCGCAGAAACTCAGCCTACAGCATGTTTCTGCATCCTTTAAAAGAGTCTATAAACCAGCTAATATCCCATAATAAATCCCACTTTAAGCCAGGGTGAAATCTATTGTCTACATCAAATAATCCTGGCAGATAAGGACTCTCTGGAAAAGAAAGGTTTTGAAACTGCCAAATATTCCAGCTGGTCAAGCAAAAATTTCCTAAGCCAGTTCCTCACTGCTCACCACCCCTCTATCTGTACAAGAGTCCTAAAACAATTTCTGTTGTGTTTAGAGTAATTTCAGTCCAAAAAGTAATACAGATTTTCCTCCTGTGTCTAATAGCAAGTGGGAAACACAGGCTTTGTCTAGATCCTGTGACAAATGAGAGATTTTGCTAACTACAAGAGGGGGGCTATTAGGACCAAACTGTGCCTCCTCAAAATTCATGTTTAAGTTTTAACCCCCAGAATGTAACTCCGTTTGGAGGTAGGGACTTTATATAAGTGATCAAGTTGAAATGAGGCCATTAGTGGGAATTCCAATCCAACCTGATTGGTGGTCTTATGAGAAGAACAAATTTGGATACATTAGGAGCATGCCAGCAGGAGGCCCACGTGAGGACACAGAGCAAAGGAAGTCATCTGTAAGATCATTACAGAGGGCTTTGGAACTTGCTGATACCTGAAACGTGGACTTTCAGTCTCCAGAACTGTGTTTCTGTTTGTGTAAGCCCCAAGTCTGTGGTTTTTTGTTAGGGCAGCCTGAGAACACCAATATGACAGCATTGTGGTCAACAAAGTGGGCTCAAAACCATTCTGCCAGTAACTGGCATAGGTACTTGGGTAACTAGATCAACTTTGAACTTACCTGTGAAGTCTTCCCTCTCTAGCCACATTTCCTGAAATGTACCATGCTTTTTTTTTTTTTTTTTTTTCTTATCAGGTCTCTGTGTGCCATTCTTCAGCCTGAAATGTCTTTCCCACATTTTTCATATGGTCAGCATTTTCTCAGCCTACAAGTCCTAAAACTTCCCTCACCCCTCTCCCTCTCTCTGGCTAAAGTTATTCTCTCTCAATGCTTCTCCTTCAAATTGCTTACCACAATCTTAATTATTATTTTTGCTTACCTGATATTTTACTTTATTACCCAGTAAAACATTAACTCCATGAGAGAAAATACGATGTCTACTTCGGTCATTCATAAATAACTAAAATCTAGAATAGTACCTGGTTCCCAAAAAGCACTCAAAAAGTAACTGATGAATAAAAAATGCTAGTCCAGTCAGTGGTACTTGGCTGACTGTAGAAATGCCCCAGGAAGTTTATTATCTCCAGATTTCAGTCCTGAGATTATGATGCAGTTGGCCCCCATATGATAGCAGCTTAACAAGTTCCCCCAGATGGTCTCATATATTGTTGGGGCTGTGGCCACTGGACTAGATGACTTCCAAGGTCCATTTCCCCTCTAGTTCATCTCCATGATACTTTTGTGTCATGACAGTTTTTTTCCCCTCAAGTTATCATACAAGCAATTCTAAGATAAAACACTATTCGTGGAATTAAGGGGTAGTCACTGATATCAATCACCATGTGATAGGTCAGGTGCTGAAGCTCTTCTAAGCAAGCATCAAGGAAGAGTTGGGGCATTATGAGATGATAAAACATCAAGACTTCAGAATGGATCTTATGTCCAAAAACATCAAACATACACACTGATACATGCAAACTGAGACTTAAAGCAAATGCCCCAAAATATTAACTCTGGTTGTGAGGATTAATTTTTGGTATCAACTTGTTTCATTTAAGAGGTCTCCAGCTACCCAGTAAAGCATTATTTTGGGGTATGTCTATGAGGATGTTTCTAGAAGAGACTAAACCAGTGGACCAGGTAGGAATTTCCAGTCTCCAGAATTATGGCTGTGAACTCAGATGCAACAAAAACACAGAGGGAATGTGACTTTGCACATCATGCTCACATAAGTACATTTTCTGTCTCCTGAAACTGGGACACCCCTTTTCTTCTGCTGTCCTTGGATACCAGACCTCCAAGTTCTCTGGCCTCTGGATTCCTTATACCAGTGGCATTTTAGGTTCTTGGGGTTTGGTCTTGGGCTGGGAGTTACACCATTGTCTTCCCTGGTTCTGAGACCTTAAAACCTGGACTAAGCCACACTAATTGACTTCCCTGGTTCATTAAGCCTCCACAATCACATAAGCAACTCTCCTAATAAATTTCCTCCCGAATCTCTCTCTCAATCTCTCAATGGGGAACACACATACCCGCTGTGGGTTCTGTCTCTTTAGAGAACCCTGACTAATTATACTGGTTATTTCCAGGCAGTGAGTTCACAGATAATTTCATATCCTTTTTTATCTTTTAAAAAATTGTTACATGATGAACATTATTACATTTATAATCAGGAAGAAAAATCATGTTTACTTAAGGAAAAAAATAGATTTCTATTCGTATATATGAACTAGATACTGACATGATACCAAGGAAACGAATCCCCAGCCCCCAACATCCTACTGTGGAGGGGCTGGTCAGAAAGGCCATCAGAGTGGTGCTTCCTCCTGAATGGCTGGCTAGAACAATTAAAGGCATCCTAGGGACAGAGAGATAGCAGCCAGGGAAGTATTCCCACAGGAGTACCACATCAGCCAAGCCCTGAAGGATCACAAAATATACTGAAAGGAAATAAAAGTCTTTCACATTCTCAATGGGTGATAACCAGAGGACTTAAAAAAAAAAAAAAAGTGTAAATGACATGGTAAAGTACTGGGACTGCTGCCTGTTTTGAAACAGCATTACTTGTAGGAAACAGGCGGCAACGAGTTTCCTGCCAGCTCTTCTAGAACTGATAGCTTTGACTCACTTCCAGTACCTATGGGGAACAGGAAAACTCCCCAGAGCAGAATGGCTGAACAAAACATGCCTTCAAAGGCTACCACTTAAATCCGTAGGGAACTCTTACATGCTTACCATGTTAACTGCCCTGGAAAATGACAGCAGACACCTGTCAGCATGAACTCTGGCTGGGTGTTGCCAGTAGCAACAAACATTAGCATTTTTGGTGAAAGATACTGAACAACTTAGACTGCAGTGCAACTACATCCAATCTTGGCCCATTAATCATTTCACTTAGAGTGTTCGTCTCAGAGCAGGTATGTAATTATACACAAAGCCAAGAAAATTATGCATGCCCCACTCAATAAGGGGAAGGAAAATGAACTGAAGAAAATACACTAAGTTCCAAATGTCTTGGTTCCTAAATAACCTGTTATTTACATTAGTTTTCTTGCTACTGAAGAGTTGTGCAAAAAGGCCTAGTCTGTGGTATTCACAACTCAGCATCACTAGTTAACAGTTAAGAATGTGCCTTTGGTCCAAGCATTCCTTTTGGGTCAGTGTCTTAAACTGTAAAATGTGCATAGTGCCTGTATCCCTGGTTGGTTCCATGAAAAGATCAAACAAAGTTAGAGCACCTCGTGAAGACCTTGACAGTTATATTCTTCTAGATTGCTTTGAGCTGAATAGTATGGTATGGTGGGTGACTAGAAGTACACTGGCTTTGGGTGTGAATTCCAGCTCCATGACTTCCAGGTATGTGAATGTGGTCAAGCTGTTCAACTTCAAAGCCTTAACTTTCCTCACTTGTGAGAGAAATAATAATATCTACTTCTTAAGTCTTTTATCAAAATAAAACAAGAAAATCCACATGGTGTGCTTAGCAGTTCCCGACATGCTGCAAATGCATGTAAAGTATTATTGGACTTATAACTTCTGCCTTAAGCAATGAGCAATCTATAGGGCCACCTAAAGAGCAACACACTTTCTCTGATGGCCCCATGGCTGGAGGGAGATTCACCTTTCTAGAGACAGCAATGGTGTCTCGTTCATCCCTGCATTCCCCAGCAACTCTCACATGCCCTGCATTAGTGGACACTCACAGTGACTGAATTAGTGTTCCTAAGCTCTTTCTTGTGAATTCAGAGAGCCCCCAGATGGAAGCACGATCTCAGACTCCTTTGATTATCCCCAAGTGATTCACCAGAGAATCAGTACTTAAATGAGTTAACATGAAAGTATCCAACTGAAATATTTAAAAACAACAAAAAAGAGAAATATTAATGAATGATCTCATTAGGATGATTTCCTAACTTCTATCTCTAATTCTTCACTCCTCCACAAAATGTGCCTCCCTCAGAGCAGAGAGTATGCCTGACATTTAAAATGCACTTTTGTCTACTTTCAATAACACTGACTGGCTATCTGCTGAGTGCCCATGTGATTATCTGTTGCCTGACATTAGCATTGCCATACAACGAAGGAAGCAAGCAAACTTTTGTCATCATGTGGATGATGACTCAATACTTTCCTTCTGAGAATGAGTTATCTTTGGCCTGTGTAGGCTAAATATGTTTTTAACATTCACACCTTTCTCACCTTCTCATTCAACTATCAATTAACTAAAGATACAATTCTTGCCTTCCAGGGATCTCATCCTAATGAGGGAAGCAACAAGGTATCTTCATTAAAAGGTAGTTCTCTACAGCAAGAACAACTTAACTGAACCTCAACTCTACCTCTCATTGGAAGATGCAGAGCCAGTTGCTTAATCTGTAAAATGGGTAAAACAGCACCCACCTGACTCACTGGGCTGTTGTAAGGACAGAAAGGGATGATTACACCATATAGTACAAAGTGTCTCTCTGTTATTGTTGTTGCTGTTAGTGGTGACTATGGTGGATCTGCAAGGACAGATGCATTTGTAGGCTGAAGTCAAAGCATCAATGAACAGAAAGCAATTCTTGGAAAAAGAACATACCTATCCAGAAACTGTCCGATAAGCACAAAGAAGGCAACATCAAAGGGTGGAAACAAAGATGGCAAGGCACATATAAAGTCAAGGGCAAAAAGTCACATGGCAATCAAAGTGATGACTGGGGACACAAGTGGGGGAAAGCAAGGTAGACATTTTTTTTTTTTTTTGGCAGTGCTGAGGATTGAACCCAAGGCCTTATGCTTGCAAGGCAAGCACTCTACCAACTAAGCTATATCCCTAGCCCTAAGGTAGACACTTTTGACATGAGATTTTATTTAGCTGTAAAGTGATCTATTGAGGGATTTGAAGCACTTAGGATGAGAATCCCAATTAAGCAAGTTATTTTATTTATTTATTTAATTTTAGTTTTGTAACTAGCTTTTTTTTTTTTAATAAGTTACTTTAATGACAGGGTGGATGGGTCAGAAGAGGCAATAAAGATAGTGAAATTAGGAAGCAAGTCTACTAGTATCAAGTCAAACTAAGGTAATGGCAGGAGAGTCAGAGACACCTCATTAAATAGTTATTTCAGAAGTAGACTTACAAATAGATGGGAACTCTTCAGATATCAGAGCAAGAGGAAGAAGGAGGGATAGGATGTTTTTTTATCCTGTCAGGTAAGCAAGTGCATCAACAATGATGTCATTAGATGATGGTACTTAGGGGAAGTGATATACTTCTGGAGGTAAAGATAAGGAACTAAGTTTTAGTCATGTTGAATTTTATTTTATTTTTATTATTATTATTATTTTTGGTACTGGGGATTGAACCCAGGGGCACTCAACCACTGAGCCACATCCCAGCCCTATTTTGTAATTTTTATTTAGAGACAGGGTCTCACTGAGTTGCTCAGGGCCTCGCTAAGTTGCTGAGATTGGCTTTGAACTCACGATCCTCCTGCCTCAGCCTCCCAAGTGCTGGGATTAACAGGCGTGCGCCACTGCGTCCAGCTTCATGTTGAATTTTAGGACCAACAGAATAGAAGTTAATAGGATTCAAGAATAGTTGAATATACAGATTCTTGAGACAAAGTCATGGGATGTTGTAGTAGCAGAATTTTATAAAAATGAACAACTAAAAATAATAGTAAATTTAAAAAAAAATAAATCAAGGTCATGAGACATGTTCATAGTAGGAAGAAAACAAGAAGAAATATTCTAAAGGTTGGAGGAAAGGGGAAGTCTTAGGCGCATTAGCCCAACCCCGATTAGATCCTCTGACTCCCTAGAGCTTCAGGAATTTGTTCAGGTGACAAGTTAAGAATTGGCTGGTGACAGGTAGATGGCTGGGTTGAAGGGGCATGAGGTAAGAAGTAACTGCCACCTGACGAGTTGTCCAAAAGTGTGGGCCATCCAGCAGCAACATCCCCTCACCTTAAAGAAAAACCAAGCCTGCCGGCAAAGCTTAAAGGAAAGGGGCTAATGGAAGATGGCTCACTGCACTGAACTGCTTGTGACCAGATTGGCACTGCTCTGGGTTACATGACAGAAGGAAAAAACAACTTGTTCTACAAAACCATTTTGTTTTTAAAATAACAGCACTGGTTACAATATGATTTTACCTTTACCACAGCCCACAACAGAATTCTCCTTCAAAGATATCTGGCATTTTTGTTGATATCTGAGACTGCCAATGAATGTGATAACAATTACACAGCTTTTTTCTCCTACACTTAACAACTAAATGGGTCTGTTTTATCTTCCTCCTAATGAGCGGTTTTAAGCACACTGAAGTCAGGGACTTCTTCCTCTTGTATCTGTTACAAGAGGAACAAGTGCAGAGAACACTAAACATTTCAAAAGACTCAATAAATGGTGGCTGAAGGAGAAGAAAAAAAGGAGAAGAAGGAGAAGGAGGAGAAGAAGGAGAAGAAGGAGAAGAAAGAAGGAAGAAAGAAGAAAGAAGAAAGAAGAAGAAGAAAAAGAAGAGAAAAAAGAAAAAGAAGAAGAGAAAGAAGGGAGGGGGGGGGGGGGGGGGGGGGGGGGGGGGAGGGGGAGGGGGAATCCCTCAGCATCCTTAAGGTTGTTAGTTTGAAATTTAACTGACCCTGATTTAACTTGTACCTCTGAATCATCCCACCACTTGAATACTGAAAGGTAAAAAATTAAGAGTTAAAAAATCCCTTATTTCTCCAACTGAAATGATTGTTTCAATAGGAATGTCACACACACTGTAAAAGTGCTACATACTCAGAGCAGTCTTCAATCCCTCAAAGGAACATTTAAGTGTAATCCTCTTAAATATTTTCTAACCTTTGAATTTCTTTGTATCCACAATTACCTGCCAAATTCTTATCTTCCTGCTTGCATGTCATTGCCTTTAGAGGAGAAAAAAAATAAAAGTCCAGTAGCTCTAGAAAAAAAAGTACCAGGAGTAATATGTAATACTGACAGATATAAAGCTATGAGGAAGTTACCATCTGACCCTTGTCAGAAGAGGGATGGAGCTTACCTCAAATTCCTCATTAAAAAGATTAGACTGATGAAAACCCAGATTACTCCTCTTTCAACACATTTACCATTTTAGAGGAATTTTTCTGACTCTCATAGGTTGAAGAGAAATAACTTCCCTTGTGACCTTGCTGAACTCATTTTACTGTGAACTAACATGGAAATTAATTCCTGAAGCATAACCTGCTCCAACACTATAGCTACTGGGAATTCAAAACATCTTGTTTTTTTTCTCAGAGGCTCAACAAAAGAGCTTCCGCTTCCATTTCCAAAGCTCCAATAAACGATGATATTTCCAAGTACTCATAAACTGCAAAGAGCTCAAAGATTTATCACCTCTTTAGCAATTCTCATGTGTAATAAAACCTATCCATAACCAGAGTATCAGCTCATAAAATAAAATAACAATAACAAGTTAGCCAACAATATTTCGGTTTCATGGAATCTTTATTAAATAAACATATAAGAAGTTATGCGAGGCCCCGGGAACCTAAGAGCCCTTATCTGATAAACTTGTGGTCAGGTGTGCTGTATGATTTAGAACTTTTTCCAGATTTGGAAAATTAGTTTGGGTTAAATATCATGTATCCCTAACCTTCCCAGGCAGATGTGGGTCAGTATACAGGCAGGATCAATATATTTGCAGTTACCTGTATAAGTATTATGTTCATCAGTTAGATTGGGTTTTACTGTCAGATGAGTTATAGAAAGATAAAGATTTAAGGTATTTGGGGATTTGGGGATGGCAAAATAAATAAAATACTACCTATATCAAGGAACTCATAGCCAAACAGGAAGAAAATATTTCTTTATCTCTCTGTGTTGGTTATTATAACATTATCTATCAGCTCCACACTCACCATGCTCTGTGATGCTGGACTGACCCTCTGGAAACCCAATTTCAGCTTTGACAACTGCTGTCCTGGATCTGCCATAGGACTGCAAGGGGGAGATGGCACTGCAGAGGAGGGAGAAGGGACTTCTTCCAGTCAGTGGGTGCCTGTTACCTACACAGTGCTCCTCCATCTGTGCAGCAACAGTTCCCTCTAGCATTGGAATCTGTTGGCCAGTTTTCCCAGCCTTGCTGTGGCCCAGCTGCCATGCCTAGGTCTCAATACTAGGTGAGATGGCCACCGCTCTTCAAGGATTGGATCCCAGGTCACAGGGACCTTCTGAATTCAGCTGCGGCAGTGGAGCAGTACCACTTTCTCAGAGGTCTGTTTCAGCCATAGGGCCTTTCCCTAAATTTCTAAGTTTTAATAACCCAATCTTTTCCCGGCAATTGCAAAATCCTTGATTCTTTAGGGTCCTCTCCTTCCCCTATCAGTTTCCTAGGTATCACTTTTCGACCTGTCAACCATTCTTAATATTGACATATCTCTGGTCAAATAACTGGGATTGTTTCTGCCCCCAATTATTATACTAAAATAAATATAAGAACATAGATTATAGAATGAAATATCATAACAGTGGGGCCAGGGAAAGATTCAAAGAGCTAAGAGTTGAACCAGAACCTTACAACCATACCCAGAACATACCCAGTTAAAATGGAAGGAACATTCTGGTAGAAAATAACAACAAGAAAATGCAGAGCCTGCCTAAGGAAGGGATTTTTGCAAAGAAGGGGAGATATGGCTGTAGAAGGGACTCTTTTGCAGGGCTAAGAAATGTTCTCTGCAGACAGCTATTGAAGACTGACATGCAGTGCTCTGTTCCGGATATGACAGCCCTGAAGGAAGTGTAAATGACAGCCTGTAGGGGCAATGCAGGGTAAAGGGGGGACCTGGACATGAGGTGCAAAGCTTAATACTAAGACAAGGTCTCTCCTCTGAAGATTAATATATCTTAGAAATTCAGATACAACTCACTAAACGTTGTATAATTAAAAACAACTAGTTCCCAAATTTGGGGTCATATTTGTTTATAATAAACAATGGAATTTTAGCCCATCTCAGAAAGTGATATGACAGCTTTAATTTCTGAACCAAAGGTTTTCATTTAAAAGTATTTGCGCCTAGATGCAACCACCCTTTCCCCTGATGAAACATGCCCTGATGAAATTCATTTATGATAGCATAAACACAAATAGGGCTACATTTGGCATTTGGTCCTGACTTTTAAAAAGAAAAAAAAAAAAAGAAAAAAGTTCCCTGGAGAAATGAAATGAACAGTACAAGGCATAAACTCTTCCAGCTCAAAAGAGGTGCCAAAATAATGTAGTTATTACTGATTCCTCATCTCCATTTGCTGTGGACTCTTATGGCACTTAAAACTTTAATACCATTATCATTTAATCATGTCCTTGCAGTATGTGTTATTTATCTTCTCTCAAGTTGGAGCATAAAGAATTATTTTGACAAGGGAAAGTACTATATTTGATAATTTCCCAATAGTCTCTGAGAATTTGTTACAGTGAATAAAAACTCCTGAAATATTTGTTGATGACTATGCTGAAAATAAAGTATTTTCAGCTATCCACTTAAGGAACTCTATAACAAATACTATATGTAACTACAGTATTTTGTTAGAACTGTTCCTGGTAATTTCAGGGTGAACAGTACAATTGTACTTTTGCATCCTCTGGAAATGACTATCATGTGTCACTTACAGTAGACACACAATACATATTTGCTGATTGAGTTGACTGAAGAAGAGATTTGAAGGTTTTTAAAAATCATACTATTCATTAATTTGGGGACTGAACAATCAGTTATTAAGACAAACTGGATTTGGCAAAAACAGTTAAATTTTTTGAAATCCATTTTCATATTAAATGGGTTATTTAAAAAACATCTGAGGAAGGCTTAGGACACCTTGGCACACTTCCACAGATTATTTGATGATCAAAGACATCTGGGTTTTTTGATTATTTATGGAATTCCACCCCAAGGCTCCTAGATATTTTCAAAATACATTTTGTAATTTTTGGCGGCTGGTTTAATTCACATTTCCCCAAACACTCCTCTTATTGGCAAGCTTGATTATTATTCCTTCACAGTTACAAATGAGAACTAAAGTCTGTGTAAAGAATGTTCAGGGTTTTATGAAACAAAATTGGATAGTTTTACGTAAAAAGTCATGTTTCATTTAATATTAAGCTTAGAACCACACACTTGGTCACAAGTTTCATTTTCAGAATATAATATAGGTAAGAACTGAATATTGCAAAAGGTCTTATTTTTCAGGAAAGAATACACACTTGATCAAGAAATTACTGAATATACTATTTCTAGAAGCTTGACAAGTACAGGTATTATTTCCAAAAGCATCGAAGACTATAGTAAAGTTGGGAGATTCTTTTCTCCAAGAAATGTGGTAAACATAGATGGTAATGGATGCACCACCATCATCAAGGTAGACATGTTTAATTTGATTCAATGAGAAGTTCAAATGGGAAAGCGGGAGAAAAAAGCAGGGAAGCAGCAACTGAAGGCCAATCACTATTCAACACGTACGGTTAATGTTTGCCAGTAGTCAGAAGTTCAAATCCCTGATGAAGTACACTGTTCTGACAAAAGGAATTCTGGAGATAAATCCTCTCCCCCAGAATGTTATACGGTGATCACATACATCAGTAAATTAATTAACCCAAAGAAATAAAAATCCTATGGAAGATAGCCAATTATCATACTCTAGAGAGCTACTGTAAGGCAACATATTTGAGAGCTTTCTGAATATTAAGGAAAAACATGGAGTAGTATTTACATCTACATGATATGGAAAGATAGACCACATAAAAGGAAAACAAATTAGAACATTTTTCATTTTATACTTCTTGTACAATAACACTATTTTAAATATTTATAGAAAGTAGCATGTATTTTTTAAAATGCATTGTTTGTATAACAGGGAGTTTTATGAATCAGTTCTATTGTGTGCTTCAAGAGTGATGGAATGAATACTAAGGAAAAGTCTTTCACTAATAAATCACTCATAAGCATTCCATAATGAGTTGCATTACTGTGCATTACAAAGGCATGTTTTAAACCATGGTGTGTAACAAATTACTGTACCTTCAAAGATCACCTATAATTTATTCATATGTGTGTGTGTGTGTTTCAACATGTCAATTATTTATCTGCATTATCATGGCAACACTCTAGCCTGAATGTTGATACTAAAGAGCAATGAATAATACTTATAATTTACTATAGAATGCTCTCAAATTTTTGTAAAATGTTATTCATTTCAATGCCCTTGGGAAATAAAAATTATAATAAGCAAATTCAAAGTATAAAAGGTAGCTAAGAAATGTCAAAGTAATCCCAGAAAGAGAACAATAAGCACTGACTGCCTTATGGCAACTTTTTATTAAAAATCCAAGCCTGAGTAAAATTCTATTATATTTATTGAACACATATGCATGTGTTACACTAATTATTGATAATGATAACAAATTATTCTCTATTAAATTGTACATTGATTGAGATTGACTTGAGATAAATGTATCAGATTTTTCTTAATGTTTCAGGACTACAAGGTATATGAATATGGTTTTATCTCTCACATTATAAGAGACATTTGAAGACGCTGAATTGATATCTAAGTCTCAGCTTTCCTTAAAAACAAACACAAAGAAGTCCCATTGGTCTCACTACATCCTGTCCCCTATCCCTCCATGTCTTCTGCCCCCAGCCACATCCCATACTTCCAGCAGAGCTTTCACGCTTTCTTACATGAAATACAAGCAGTCTACAATTCTCAAGATTAATACTTTTTCTTATTATTAACTCTCCCCTAGTTTGGTTACTAAGAGCAAAATATTATTAAGTAACATTATTTGGGGTGAAACTTTACCAAAGCTACAGTTAAAATGGGGGTAAATAAAGAGATGATGATTTGGGGGATAATAAGTATGATGAAGTAGGCTCACTGCTCATTATCAAGGGAAATGATCTGAAAGTATTTCAGGTAGAAGGGAGAAAAATGTTTAAAAACAAAGAAACTCCAAGCATCTACCCCAATGACAAGATGGTTATTCAATTCTATCTTCAGCCACAGGGAAGGAAGCAGAGGCATCTGAAACATCCAGGGAAAGGAAGGGAAGTGAGCTCACACATGCATCTGCCTGCTGAGCCTGGTCTCTGTTCTAAACACCAGTCGTGACTGTCATTTTACTACAAAGCATCATATAATGTGATAGCAGGCAGGAAGAGGTGCAAAGAAAAATGATTTCTAAAAATTATACAAATAAATTCCTAAATATTCATTAAAAAACTGCATATGTAGAAATTAGGAGAAACTTGACTAACTTACTTTGGTGAAAATAAGAAATGCTGAAGTTTTACCTGGCTAAAAGTTTAATCTCAAAAACAAAAAAGCCCAAATAATCAATGTTTCTAAATGGGTGAGTGACCTGAATAGACATTTCTCAAAAGAGGATATACAAATGGCCAAAAGTATATGCAAAAATGTTCAACATCATTAATCATCAGGAAAATGCAAAGCAAAACCACAATGACATATCACTTCATCCTAGTTAGAATGGTTCTGATCAGAGACAAAAAATAGCAAATGTTGGCAAGGATTCAGGGAAAATGAAACTCTCATACCCCATTGGGGTAGTTGGGGCGATGTAAATTAGCACAGCCAGTTTCCTCAAACTAGAAATAGAATTATCGTATGATTCAGCAATCCCACTACTACCAGAATACCCAAAAGACATGAAATCAGTCTGCCAGAGACAGCTATACTTATGAGTTTCTGGCAGCACTATTCATAGTGAAGATATGCAATCAATCTAGGTGCCTATCAACAGATGAATGATAAAGAAAATGTGGTATATATACACAATGGAATATTATTCAACCGTAAAGAAGAATAAAACTCTGTCATTTGTAGCAACATTGATGGAATTGGATGGCATAATATTAAGTGAAGTCATGTACATAAATACAAATACCATATGTTCTCACTAAAGTTGATCTCAAAGCAGTAGAGAATAGAATGGAGGCTGCCAGAGCCTGGAAAGAATATAGGGGAGGGAGGGATGCAGTGATGATGGTTAATGGGTACAGGGATAAAGCTGGAGTTGAAGAATAATTTCTAACGTTCTAAAGCACACTAGGATAACTATAGTTGGCAACCATTAATTGAATCAGAAAATCTAGTAAGATTTTTAATGTTCTCAATTCAAATATATAGGAATTGAGGATATACTAATTACCTTGGTCTGAAAATAATACATTGTGTACTTGTGTTGCAATGACACACTGGGTCCTATACACATATAGAATTACTGAGTAAATTTTTTAAAAATATTAATAAAATAAAAATGCAATCAGAATCAACTGTGTAACCTGAAAGGAAATTCCCCCCACCCCACAACAAAACCAAACCAAACACTCATGTAACCCCTGGGTCACTGGTAGAAACATAACATCTAATATAAAGGTCATTGAAAATCCTGCTATACTCCACTTAAAAATGATATTGCACGTGAAGTATACTTTTAAATTTTTATCAAAATATATACCAGGGTACTGACAAACCAAATGAGTCCAAAAAAAGAGGACAGAAGGATCTAGAAACGTTACCCTGTAAGAAATACACCAGAGTTGACAGAATGATGTGGCCGTGGTTAAGCTAATTCACTGCTCTGTGCTTTAGTCTCCTAAATTAAAAAACAAATTATAAAAGTACCTACCTCATATGGCTATTGTGAGGATTAAATAAAGCAGAACAAAGAGAGATCCATAAACATTACTGATCTCAGCAAAGGCTGGCCATTATGAGTAACAGCACCTTCATTACTTTCTACAGCCTCCAGAGGGCAGACTTAGGAGCAACGGGCAAAAGTTAAAAACTGGCTAAAAATTAGCTGTCAATCCTACTTTCCCATTTCAGAAAATTTTCATTTTCCTTTTCCATTTCCTTACCTTCACTTTTGATTGAACATACCTGTGGTGATTTATGATAGATCAGCCTTTAAATTCCTATACTTTCTTAGTTACCTAAATTAGATTCTATCAGAGGAATTAATGTTTAGGGCACTTTTTTTTAGACATTCTTTTTAAAAAAGAACCAATACTCTAATTTACCTACTAGGTAAATATGGATGACTAGACTTTCTTTAAAGTAAAGATGTTGGGACTGGGGATATAGCTCAGCTAGTAGAGTGCCTGCCTTGCAAGCACAAGGCCCTGGGTTCAATTCCCAGCACCGCAAAAAAAACCAAACAAACAAACAAAAAAAAAGTAAAGATGTGAGATACACTACAGGATGCCTGGCTAAATACAAATTTTAAATAAGCAACCAATAAGTTTTTAGTATTTAAGTATGTCCCCAATATTACCTAAGACATATTTATAGTAAAACAGAAATTTGGCTGAAATTAAAATTCAGCTGAGTTTCCTTTAATTTTACCTGCTAAATCTAGCAACCCTTACAGGGTAATGTTAACAAAACTCAACATCATGAAATACTTTTGAGCTTCTTTGTTTAGAGAAATGTTACAGATCTGCCAATTTTTGTTTAAACAACATTTCAGAAATTTTTCCTCCCTGACACATCATTTAGTTATGTCTCAGATTTCCCATGCCAGCTCAAGTTGCTCAAGAAGGGTCATGATCAGTTATGTACTTGTGGCAAGGAGGAAGGACATCACTTCCCATTTGGCTAAAGGCAGACAGGCCTTATGGTAGACTTTTGTTTTCACCTCAGTGAGGAGAAGAAGACACAGTTCCTCTGTTCCACAGGAGATTTACACAACCAGTAGATCCAATTATGTGAGAGGATCACTGTCAAGGAAGACGGCTTACGTCATTTTCCTTGGATTCTACAATGTAGTGCCTACCACCTGAGCGCTAGCAACTAAATGGAGACAATAGGATATTTTAATCTTTCAACAATATTTATATTTACATAATTTAAAACTTGTGCTGTGTGATTTGTGGGGTGTGAGGAATGAGAAAGAAGAATTGATTACTCTAGTTCCTCAACAATGTGAAAATAATTCCAAAGGATACAAAGGACCTTATGTTAAGGTATGTTTCTGGAAGATCTGTCAGTACCCCAGAGGCCATGGACAGGAGGCCAATGTCTGAGGAGAGAAGAAGGGTAATGCCAGGACAAAACCACTGAGACATGAAAGCGGGGTGGTACAGAAAAGTCCACAAAAGAAGAACCGAAACAGGAAGAAGGAACCTGAGTCAGAGAGGACTCCAAGACCTCTGGACAATTCAAGGAAGTGGTGAGGTTTGGAGGAGCCACACAGAATGTGGGCAAGTTGCATTACAGGCCTCTGTGTCCATATGATGCTATTTCACTGTGAAACAAGTCAATTCCCATGAAACTATTCTGAACACTACAAAATCTTTAGAATAGGTGGGTTATCATAATCACGAATCAGGGCAGCTTGAATCCAGGGAGCAGGCTGAGGGCAGAGTCCTCTAGTGAAGTCTGAAATGGAAAATGCACATGAACATATTCTGTCTCACAGAAAAGACCATGTAGAAAAATCAAGAACACGGAAGAATCACCTTCGAGTGGGACTGTTCTAGAAGGCCCCCTTTTAAGGGAAATCATTATATCTTCAGGGTCTTTGCAATTTATTTTTATCCCTTTATTATTTTATCAGCCACCACAAATGTTTTATAGATGATAATAAAAATAAATAAATATTTGCAGCTCTAGTCCCTAATGCAGTATTTCCTACACATCTGATGTTTAATAAATGTTAATTAAATTAAGTAATTAATTCATAGCTGTTCTCCTTAGGGGAGCAAAAATAAAGATGGTAATTCAATTTGGGGCTTGAGAGTGAAAAGGGAAAAATACTAAGGTATGATAAGCTACAACACCAAGACCAAAAAAGGGGATCGCAGAGTAATGGGGCAGTGCAGCACAGGGTCTGCCAAGGGACAGAACAGGACTGCAGCCCTGCTCTACCTCTTTCCAACTATGTGACAAATTGAGCAAGTTGTTGACCTTCTCCAGGTCTCAGAAACCTTGCGAGACAAATGGATATCCTAAGAACATCTACTGCAGAGCGCCTGGGAGTCATGAGATCATACACACAGAGGGCTTAGCATGGCGCCTGGCATGAAATAAGCGCTCAATCAGCCGCAGGGTGAGTAGTAATAGGAGTAATGATAAAAAGAAGCATGAGAAACATCTTTTAAAGAAACTACACATCCTAATGGAACCACGCTTAGTGAGATCTCAATTACAAAATATTTTACAATGAAACACCCATACATTGTAGTAATGCAAGTAGAGAAAATAACAGCCACCATCTCACCCCCATTTGTGGGTCTGAATGATTGAGAACAGGCCAGGGAGGGAGTGGGTAATTCCACAGGAAAGCCAGGGGAAAGGAAGAATGGAACCTCATAGGGTGGTGGTTTCTGTGGTGCAAATTGACATTTCTCCTTCTAGTGGGGGATAATAGGATTGGAAACCCCGAGGCAGGCTGGGATTTCCCATCTAATCAAACAACATAATTGTTATTTGCTACAAAATTCATTTTTCTTCCTGTAAGAAACTACAGAAAACATGTTATTAAATAAAACCCTGATGAATAGAGATGGGGAGGCATTGATGGATAGTAGGGGCCTTGCTTTCTCTTCTTATACACATTACATTTCCTCCACTTAAGGCTTTCAGTTTGCTACCTGAAAAAAAAGGGAAGGGAGAGAGAAATCCTAAGGATCTCAGCACTTGCTCAGAGGTTTTATATCAAAAGCAACTGGGAATAAGTGCTCAGATGCATGGAAGTGTTTTTCATGCATCTGAAAAAATGTTATTTCATAAACATGGTAAAATTCATTCTATGAGTTTTAGTTAGAAACACATTTTGAATTGATAAAATATTATTTACAGTGGAACGTGTTAAAATAAAAACACTTCATTACTTTTAATCTGTTGTAGAGATGGTCAATTTAAGGTTCATTGGGTCTGTGTTGTGAACAGATTAAGCATACTTGAAATTAGCACTAATTATAATTAGCATTAATTATACTTTCCAAATCAATGTTCTCAAAAAATGTTTTTTTCCCAGTGGTTCATAACACTAATCTTATTAATAAGCCCTTTCCTCCATTAATTTTACTAAGGTAAAGTGAATTACTTCAACTTAGAATGATTAGAAATTAGGAATTAAAAGAATTTTATACTAATATGGTTTTAACCTTGTATGAAAATAGTTTTATTCTACATGTGAATACCACCATAATTGCCTCAGGTTCTCACATCTATCATCTCCATGTGTTTTATTTACAAGTACCCAGAGACTAGGCAATTTCCTTCTTGCTTTTATGTGAGTTGATTATGGATGCAAGATTGGAAGGTGAAATTTAGAATTAGTGGCACATTGCATGACTCAGTTACTATAACTAAATGAATTAACCATTATTTCCTACAAGTTTAACTTTACATGTTAAGTTAAATCCTTACTCCCAGAAATTGAATTTCTGGCAACTTCACAAATTCTTTCTAGAAAAAACTATACGGAGAAATGTGAAGGTAAAGGCTGTCAAGCATGCAAACAGCTATGGGGAAAAAAAGTTTCACTCCCCAAAAAAGTTTCACTTAAGGAAAGGTCCTTAAGTCCTATATAGAACTTACATGTGTATGTACACATGTGCTTACTAGAGATTGAACCCTCTGAGCTACATCCTTTTGGTTTTTTACTTTGAGATAGGATCTCCCTAAGTTGTTGAGACTGTCCTCAAACTTGCCATCCTCCTGCCTTAGCCTCTGGAATCAATGTGATAAGAAGCTAGCACCAGCCGGACATTGTGGCACACACCTGTAATCCCAGCGGCTTGGGAGGCTGAGGCAGGAGGATCTGAGTTCAAAGCCAGCCTCAGCACAGGCAAGGAGCTAAGCAACTCAGTGAGACCCTGCCTCTAAATAAAATAAAATAGGGCTGGGGATGTGGCATAAAATGGCTGAATGCCCCTGAGTTCAATCCCCAGTTCCAAAAAAAAAGAAAAAAAAAAGAAAAAAGAAGCTAGCACCACCATTCCCAGCTACATAGAGCTTATTTATCTTTACCTAAACACAATTATTAAAATAACTGGTTATCTGTGGCATAAAGTGAGCAAGGTGAAAGACAGGATTAATGACAGGGACATTAAAGGTATGAATCATAACAATATGTAACACAGAATATTGTTAGATAATCATATCAACACCATGGTTTCTTTGGTAAATTATATGACTATTTGATAATTGTCTTTTCCCTCTCTACCTTCATAGAAGAAGTATACTTCCCTGTTCCACATATGTTCAGTAAATGACTTACTTTAACCAAAGGAAAGAAATCAGATGTGATTCAAGTTGAAACTTAAACATGCTTGCACAGCTGGGCTGGCCCTGTAGCATTTGAGCCATCACCATAAGAGAAGTTTACCTGGTTGGGTGGCCCATCAGACTGAGACCTAGAATAAACATTTGTGGAACAGACCAAAGTCTAATCCAGAGTGAAGACCCCAACCCAGACAGACCGGCAACATGAAGGATAGCTCAGCCAATCTGCATCTTGCAGAGTAATAGTGAACCAAAATTATTTTAAGGCACTGAATTCTGAGATTGTTTGATATACAGCAATAGATAACTAATAGAACAATATGGAAAGGGTAAAGAGATGTTCAAATGGCCTCTGCTAAAACAGTTACATTTCCATTGGAATCTCTTAAGATATTTTCAAGTTTAACATCTGACAAGTGTAAGTTTCAACAGAAAGAAAAATGTATTTATATGGTAAGCAAACCAAAACCACTACTTAACAGTATGATACATGGTTTTTCTGTGTCCAGAAAAAGAGAACAGGCGCTTTCCTTAAATAAAGTCTGCTTAGCTATGCTGAACAGTTGTACCAAACTCTGAGTTAATAAACTTTAATCTGAGGTTTCACACTGCTGACTAGCAATAAGAAAGTCACATGGTGCTGTGGGCTGAGAAAATGTTTACTATACTTCCCAGAAATCAATGAATGTAGGAAATTTCAAGACCTGCATAAAGAAAATGAAAGAAAACCCTTGTTTTCTTAGAACCCCCCCTTCAAGTTTGCAGAGTAAAGTAACAGATGTTGAAGTTTAACGTCAAATCACAAGGACATTACTTGCTACCTTACATGTTAGCATTTACTAAACATTTCCCATGTAGTTAGTAGGCTTTGTGCTGGGGATTTTACCATTGTCACTTTAAGTTAAATCACAGAACTGTCAAAGAGGTATTACCACCATGCGTACTTCAGAGAATGGAAAAACTAAAATGCAAAGAGTATAAGTAACTTAACCAAGCTGCACAGCTAGGAAGTAGTCAAGCAGGATTTGGAACCAGGGCTATCTGACTTCAGATTAGTACCTACCCTTAGCATGCACCATGATATTCATTCTAACATCAGAAAATCATCTAAATCTTATTACACTGCTGATCGGTCCTCTGAAAAATGAGGAAAAGACCTAATAGTAACATTTGTAGAAAAATCTCATAGGTTCTCTTCTGCCCCAAAATGCTTCTTTGAATTCAATTGTCAGGACATTGGGAGAGGAATTTAAAATTCCCTTTGGAAATTGGGGAAAAAGATTAAAGATTTAAAACCCACAGCTCATCAAAAATAGATGGTGATGGAGGCTGAGGCAGGAGAATCTCGAGTTCAAAGTCAACCTCAGCAACAGTGAGGTACTAAGCAACTCAGTGAGACCTTGTCTCTAAAAAAAAGATACAAAAGGACTAGGGATGTGGCTCAGTGGCAAGTGCCCCTGAGTTCAATCCCCAGTACAAAAAAAAGAGATGGTGATGAACAGCAGTTGTACCAGCTTGGAGGATAACAGTGGAAAATATTTAAGCCACTAAGTTATGGGACTGTTTGTTATATAGCAACAGATAACTGATACAACAACAAAAACAGGATAAAGAGATGTTCCATTAATACTGTGTAAAAAACACAGGGGTCAAAGTGACCTAGGATAGGGTAATGGGAGCAAAAAGAATAATGACTGCAATGAATTTAAAGATATTCAATGTATATAAATTCATAAGTTCATAATGATATTTATGGGAAATTTTAATTACTCCTTACTGGAGGTTGCTAGTGCAAGATTTATCATTCCCAAAAGTAATAAATAAAGAGAAAAAAATCAAGCATTGACCTCGCCTTCCCTGCACAAACTATTTTAAGGTACTCAAACAGTAGATGGGAAGTTCTCTTCCCAGTAAATCCAATAAACGTAGGAGAAATGACAATAAGAAAATCACCGTTGTCTAATTCCTATGAGAAATAGTGATCATCAATGGATCCTAAATCCATCATGGAAAAAGTTGATGGGGAACTTCATAACAGGATGAGGCTGACAGCATTTGAACCTCCTGGTCTAGGTATTTCAGCAGTGTCACTGACAGAGCAACAGCCAGAGATCATGCCCTCATTGAAGGGAGGTCAAAGTATATAGAGACACCTACTTCAAAAGCAGAAAAAAAAAAAAAAGCTGGAATCTAATCAAACTTCTAGTCTAATATTCAATTTACAAGAAATATAAGGTAAAGAGGAACAAGTTAAAGTGTAACATATACTGTGAGGAAATAATCAGCCAAATTCACAGTATGGTCCATTGGATCCTACACAGGAGTCACTTCATCAACAAATCAATGGCACAAGGGGGAGAAAATAGAAGCAGGGGAGAGAAGAACAGTAACAGAAGATTTAGGAGACTGAATAACTAATGTACTGTGTGCACACTGACTAGATCCTGAATTGAGGGAGAGGGAACAGTTGCAAAACCAGATCCTAGAAACCACCGGAAATATTTTAACATGACTGACAGTTATATAATTTTAATTCCTAAAATTATTCATTATATTAGGTGTGATGATGGAATGCTAATTAGGTTAAAAAATAATTCTTCTCAGTAAGAAATACATACTGAACTATTTTAAGGTAAAAGGATATAATAGCTAGGATTTGCCTAAAAGTATTCCACAAAAAGAAAAACAGGTAAGACATGACTGGGTTGGATAAACAAGGTTGGCAAAATATGGATAATTCTTGAAATGCAGAAAATACACAGAGACACCTACTTCCTTATACTACTTCTGTGTATAGCTGTGTACAAACTTCCACAGTAAGGCAAAAATAGAAATCTAGAAAAACAAACCCACCATAGATAATGCTTTTTTTTTAGGTTTAGGGATCATTAGAAATACTTCAGTTAGTGCCTGACTGACTCTCTCTTCTTTCTGTCTTATTTTTAAGAATTATAGTTTTGTGTTAAACAACTAAGTTTGGGAGAAATTTTGCTTTCTATAACATGACAGTCAATGAAAGAATAATTTAAAAACATCAATACTGAGAACACCAAAATTCACAAATTCAATCATCAATCAATATTTTCTTAGCCCCTACCTTCTCCTTACCATCAAAACCCAAGGCTATGGGGATATATTAGTGTATATGACACAGGTCTCTCTTGTTAAAACAGTGGTTGCTAAAATCTGGCAATGTCAGCTTCCCATCAGGGTCAGAAATAAGGATGTGGTAACAGAGGCAATTTTCCCAATTGACTCTGGCATGCAAAATGTCAATAAAACCCAACTCCAAAGTCACATCTAATTGATCCTGACAGGGTTTATGCTGAGCCAAGGCCATCCTGCCCAAGCACACTAAACGTTAACTGTGAAGCACATGCAGCTGAATTAAAGAGTAACCAAAGGTTAGAAGGGGGTTTGTCACAGTTTCCATGGTCAGTAGCACCAGGGATAGGAAAGCAAAAGTGCCCATGAGGGCTGGAACATACATTCCACCAAAAACAACCAACCCTCACTGTCCCAAAGGGGAACAAACAAATAATCCATAGGACTTTAATGTTTAACACTGCATGCTGAAACCTGGGTAAAGCAAAGAAAATGTTAGAAAAGTAAAAAAAAGAAAACCCTCAGCACTCTGGGCTCTCCCTTCTGTGATGCAGACCAGGCAGCGCCCTACACCAAGGCTGTGTTCAACTATTTCATCTTGCAAGGTTCCAAAACGTCAGTTCAGATGACATTCACGCTGCTGCCCAAGAAGTAGGTTATGGAGTGAAGTTTTACTGCCTGGTCATTTTTCAAGTGCAAACATCCAGGAAAGTCTCCAATCACAGACAGACCATAGCTATGACAAACTACCCGATGATACAAAGAATAACAAAGCCTTTTAAACATGATCTTTTGGTTACTGAAATATCCCTTCATTATTCTTCGAAAGATTAAATGTATATGAACCAGAAATGTATCTCCTAAATATTTAATGGGTTTTTCACACCTCTCTTTTTGAAAAACATATGCTTATTTGCACACATATACACGTGTAAGTAGAAATATCAGGCTTCTAATTAGAAATTTCTATCCATGTATTTTATTAGTCTATTTCTGTAATATAATGAAAAATCTGAGGCTGGGAACTTTATAAAGAAAAGGAGTTCATTTAGTTCACAGTTTGGGAGGTTTAAGGGCATAGCATCTGCGTCAGTTCAGCTCTGGTGAGGAACTCATGGCAGATAGCACACAATGGTGAGAGTGCATAGCAGAGGAGATATCACAGAAGCTGACAGGAAGTAGAGAGAAACAAGTCCCACCACAACTATAGTAATCCTTCTAATGACCCACCCCCAATGACCTCTCAATCTCCCAGGGGGGCCCACCTCTAAAAGATCTCACCACCTCTTAACATAGTCATACTTGAACCAATGGCCCAACACATTAACCACTGGAAGAAACACTCAAACCACAAACACACCATTGCGTATAAGACAGACTTTCCATTCAATGACAGTATCATGATTAAAGCAGTCAGAATCTGCCCTTAATTTCTCTCTTCATATTTTGTGAAAGAACATGAGATCTAAATATGTGCTCAATCACTTCAGTTTTGAGTCCTCTGGCAGGTTTCCACTGATCCGGTTTCCTCACAGGACTGTGTGAACTGAGGCAGGTGTCTTGCTGTAAACACCAAACACTCCAGAGCTCGACTGCCTCAGACTATATTCTAGCTCTGCCATTTAGTTGCTTTGTGACTTAGGAAGTTTTCTTTACTTCTCTGTGCCTCAGTTCCCTTCACTATGAAATGGGTACAACAGTATTATCCACCACTTAGTGACTGAAGGGATTAAATAAGTAATGCCCTTAAGGAGCTTACAATGATGCCTAGCAAGTAGTAAGTATATGTGCTTCCTATTATATGTTGTCAAAATAAAAATAGACTGGATTTCTAAGACTTGATTTTAAAAAAAGACTGTAAAACATCCTATTAACTATTTTTATGTTGAAAACCTGTTAAAGGACAATATTTGCATATACTGAGTTAAATAAAATGTCAGAATTAACATTACCTATTGTACCTTAAAAAATAAAAAGTTTAGCCAGGCACGGTGGCACAGGCCTGTAATCCCAGCAGCATTGGAGGCTGACACAGGAGGATTGGGAGATCAAAGCCAGTCTCAGCAACTTAGCAAGGCCCTAAGCAACTCAGTGAGACCCTGTCTCTAAATAAAATACAAGATAGGGCTGGGGATGTGGCTCAGTGGTGGAATGCCCCTGGGTTCAATCCCAGTAACAAAATAAAAAAAGGTTGATGTGTGAATCACCAGTTAATTTCTATAAAGATCCATCACCTTTTCTCCTTCCAGGGCTGTTAAATTAGGTTTTGTGAATTAAAGAACACCTGTGCTATATTTAATCAATATCATAACCTTTACCCATTTATTGTGCCTATGACCTGCCAAAGCTGATCTATTCCCCTTCATAAATAAATAAATAAATAAATAAATCACCAGCAAATACCCATAGGTTTTGTTTTTTGTTTCATGATTATCTACTTTATTTTTTTATTTTTTATTTTTTTAATTAATATTTTTTAATTTTAGGTCACTGTACATAAATGGAGTACAATTATCCTTTTTCTGGTCGTACACAAAGTAGAATCATACAATTTGTATATTTATACATATACATACAGTATAGATGTTTGTCTCATTCTATTATCTTTCCATCCCCCACCCCTCCCCATCCCTCATTTTCTTTTAAACAATCCATCCCTTCTCCATTCTTCCCATGCCTCCGTCCACCCCCACTATGTGTCATCAACCACTTATAAGAGAGATCAATTTGGCCTTTGGTTTCTTGGGATTGGCTTATTTCACTTAACATGATCTTCTCCAATTCCATCCATTTACCTGCAAATGTCATAATTTTATTATTCTTTATGGCTGAATAATATTCCATTGTGTACATATACCACAGTTTCCTTATCCATTCATCTACTGAAGGGCATCTAGGTTGGTTCCACAATCTATCTATAGTGAACTGGGCTGCTATAAACACTGATGTGGCTGCATCACTGTAGTATGTAGATTTTAAGTCCTTTGGGTAGAGGCCAAGGAGAGGGATAGCTGGGTCAAATGGTGGTTCCATTCCGAGTTTTAGAAGAAATCTCCATACTGCTTTCCAGAGTGGCTGCACCAATTTGCAACCCCACCAGCAATGTATGAGTGTACCTTTTCCCCCACATCCTCTTGCCAACACCTATAGTTGCTTGTATTCTTAATAATAGACATTCTAATTGGGGTGAAATGATATCTTAGGGTAGTTTTGATTTTCATTTTTCTTATTACTAGAGATGTTGAACATTTTTTCATACGTCTGTTGATTGCTTGTAGATCATTCTCTGTGAGGTGTCTGCTCATTTCCTTAGCCCATTTATTGATTGGGTTATTTGTATTCTTGGGGTAAAGTTTTTTGAGTTCTTTATATATTGTGGAGATTAGTGCTCTATTTGTCGTGTGCATGGCAAAGATTTTCTCCCACTCAGTAGGCTCTCTCTTCACATTGATGACTATTTCCTTTGCTGATTAAAAGCTTTTTAGTTTGAATCTATCCCAATTATTAATTCCTGCTTTTATTTCTTGTGCTTTGGGAGTCATGTTAAGGAAGTCTGGTCCTAAGCCCACATGACGAAGATTGGGACCTACTTTTTCTTCTATTAGGTGCAGAATTTCTGGCCTAATTCCTAAGTCTTTGACCCATTTTGATTGAGTTTGGTGCCAGGTGAGAGATAGGGATTTAGTTTCATTTTGCTGCATATGGATTTCCAGTTTTCCCAGTGCCATTTGTTGAAAAGGCTATCTTTTCTCCATTGTATGTCTTTGCAGCCTTTGTCTAGTATAAGAAAACGGTATTTATGTGGGTTTGTCTCTGTGTCCTCTATTCTATACCATTGATCTACCTGCCTATTTTGCTGTTTTCGTTACTATTGCTCTGTAGTATAGTTGAAGGTCTGGTATTGTGAAACCCCCTGCTTCGCTCTTCTTGCTAAGAATTGCTTTAGCAATTCTGGGTCTCTTATTCCTACAAATGAATTTCATGATTGCTTGCTCTACTTCTATGAAGTCTGTTATTGGGATTTTAATTGGAATTGCATTGAATTTGTATAACGCTTTTGGTAGTATGGCCATTTTGACTATATTAATTCTGCCTATCCAAGAACATGGGAGATCTTTCCATTCTAAGACTTTCTTTAATTTCTTTCTTTAATGTTCTGTAGTTCTCACTGTAGAGGTCTTTCACCTCTTTTCTTAGATTGATTTCCAAATATTTTATTTTTTTCATGGCTATTGTGAATGGGGTAGTTTTCCTAATTTCTCTTTCAGAGAATTCATCACTTATGAATAAAAATGCATTAGATTTATGAGCACTAATTTTATATCCTGCTACTTTACTGAATTCATTTATGAGTTCCAGAAGTTTTCTGGTGGAATTTTTTGGCTCCTCTAAATACAGAATCATGTCATCAGCAAAAAGGAATAGTTTGGGCTCTTCTTTTCCTATTTGTATCCCTTTAATTTCTTTGGTCTGTCTAATTGCTCTGACTAGCGTTTCAAGGATGATGTTGAATAGAAGTTAGGGTTAGGGTGAAAGAGGGCCTCCCTGCCTAGATCCAGTTTTCAAGGGGAATGATTTCAATTTTTCTCCATTTAGAATGATATAGGCTTAGCATAGATAGCCTTTACAATGTTTAGGAACATTCCTACTATCCCTATTTTTTCTAGTGTTTTGAGCATGAAGGGGTGCTATATTTTATCAAATTCTTTCTCCGCATTTATTGAAATAATCATGTGGTTCTTAACTTTAAGTCTGTTGATGTGATGAATTACATTTATTGATTTCCGGATGTTGAACCAACCTTGCATCCCTGGGATGAAACCCACTTGATCATGGTGCACTCTTTTTAATATGCTCTTGTATGTGATCCGCTAAAATTTTGTTAAGAATTTTTGCATCTATGTTCGTTAGGGATATTGGTCTGGAATTTTCTTTTCTTGATGTGTCTTTATCTGATTTTGGTATCAGGGTGATATTGGCTTCATAGAATGAATTTGGAAGGGTTCCCTCCTCCTCTATTTCATAGAAAACTTTGAGGAGTATTGGAATGAGCTCTTCTTTGAAGATCTTGTAGAACTCAGCTGTGAATCCGTCTGGTTCTGGACTTTTCTTTGTTGATAGGCTTTTGATGACTTCTTCTATTTCACTGCTTGAAACTGATCTATTTAAATTATGTATATCCTCTAGATTCAGTTTGGTAGCTGATATGCCTCTAAGAACCTGTTGATATCTTCAAGATTTTCTATTTTGTTGGAGTGTAAGTTTTCAAAATAGCTTCTAATTATGTTTTGTATTTCAATAGTGTCTGCTGTGATATTTCTGTTTTCATCACAAATTTTAGTAATTTGAGTTTTCTCTCTCCTTCTCTTCATTAGTATGGCTAAGGGCTCATCAATTTTGTTTATTTTTTCAAAGAACCAACTTTTTGTTTTGTCAATTTTATGAATTGTCTTTTTTGTTTCAATTTCATTGATTTCCACTCTGATTTTAATTATTTCCTGTCCTCTACTACTTTTGGTGATGAACTGTCCCTCTTTTTCTAGGGCTTTGCGCTGTAAGGTGAGGACATTTATTTGTTGACATTTCATTCTTTTATTGAATGTGCTCCATGCAATTAATTTTCCTCTTAGCACTGCTTTCATAGTATTCCAGAGATTTTGACATGTATCTTTGTTCTCGTTGAACTCTAAGAATTTTTTTATTTTCCCCCAATGTCTTCTGTTATCCATGCATCATTCAATAGTATATTATTTAATCTCCAGGTGTTGGAGTAGTTTCTGGTTTTTTTTTTTATCATTGATTTCTAATTTCATTCCATTATGATCTGATGGAATACAAGGTAGTATCTCTATCTTTTTGTATTTGCTAAGAGTAACTCTGTGGCATAACATATGGTCTATTATAGAAAAGGATCCATGAGCTGCTGAGAAAAAAGTGTATTCGCTTATTGATGGATGGAATATTCTATATATGTCTGTTACATCTAAGTTAGCGATTATGTTATTGAGTACTAAGTTTTCTTTGTTCAATTTCTGCTTGTAAGATCTATCCAATGGTGAGAGAGGTGTGCTAAAGTCACCCAGTACTATTGTGTTTTGGTCTATTTGGTTCCTGGAATTAAGAAGGATTTGATTGACGTACATGGATTTGCCACTGTTTGGGGCATAAATATTCATGATTATTATGTCTTGCTGATTTATGCTTCCCTTAAGCAGTATGAAATGTCCGTCTTTATCCCTTCTAACTAATTTTGGCTTGAAGTCCACTTTATCTGATATGACGATGGAAACCCCTGCTTTTTCACTGAGTCCTTGTGCATGGTATGTTTTTTTTCCATTCTTTCACCTTTAGTCTGTGGGTATCTTTTTCTATGAGATGCATCTCTTGGAGGCAGCATATTGTTGGGTCTTTCTTTTTAATCCAATCTACCAGTCTATGTCTTTTGATTGATGAGTTCAGGCCATTAAGAGTCAGGGTTATTATTGAGATGTGATTTGTGTTCCCAGTCATTTTGGCTTACTTTTGGTTTTAAACTTGACTTGGTTTCTCCTTTATTTGGCTATTCCTTTAGGGTAGTTCCTCCCTAAGCTAACTTACATTGTTGTTCTTCATTTCTTCCTCATGGAATATTTTGTTTAGAATGTTCTGTAGTGCTGGCTTTCTATTTGTAAATTCTTTTAGCTTTTGTTTATCATGGAAGGATTTTATTTCATCTTCAAATCTGAAGGTAAGTTTTGCTGGGTATAAAATTCTTGGTTGGCATCCATTTTCTTTCAGAGCTTGAAATATGTTGTTCCAGGCCCTTCTTGCTTTTAGGGTCTGTGTTGAGAAATCTGCTGATAACCATATTGGTTTTCCCCTGAATGTAATCTGATGTTTTTCTCTCATAGCCTTTAAAATTCTATCTTTATTTTGTATGTTAGGTACTTTATTATAAAGTGCCTTGGTGTTGATGTGTTGTAGTTTTATACATTTGGTGTCCTGTAAGCTTCTTTTATTGTAACTTTTACCCATTTATTGTGCCTGTGACCTGCCAAAGGTGATCTCCTATTCCCCTTCATAAATAAATAAATAAATAAATCACCAGTGAACACCCATAAGTTTTGTTTTTATAAATATTTTAGTTATAGTTTTTCACTGAATGACCTTTCAAGGGTCTGAACCTTAAAACTAATTACTTTAACTTACAACTCTCCCCAAAGGAGTTAAGAATCAAAGACAAATTAAGCTTCTGTGTTAAATGCATTATATTAACACAGATCTTTGAACACTGACATTAGTTGCTACCAGAGATTCCCAGATCAGGATTACAGAATCAAATGAAGGACCAAAATTATTCTTTTCTTAAGATCCTTCTCCTGCATAATACTGAGTGAGTTTTTCAAGGATGGGTCCCTGGACCCTACACTTTAACATTCAGTCTCAAGATGAAGATAGCATGAATCAATCATACAAATAAAAGCATAATTATCATGGATGGTAACTGCTATAGAAGAAACTACTTGCTATTATTACAGTAATTAACCAAGACAAAAATCTAAAATATGGGACATAGAAATCTTATCTCTTCCAGCTTGGTTCATTCTAATTGTATTTCAAGATATTTTGGGAGCAAAAATCTTATGTTTAGGGTCTGGGGACATAGCTCAGTGATACACCACTTACTTACCATCTGCCAAAGCTCTAGGTTTGACTTCCCAGCGCTACAAAAAAACAAAAACAAAACAAAAATAACCTCAGGAGGATCCCAAATCCAAGGACAGGCTCAGCAACTTAGTTAGACCCTGTCTCAAAACAAAAAATAGAAAGGGCTGAGGAAGTAGCTCAATGGTAAAGTGTCCCAGGGTTCAATGTCCAAACCAAAAAAAAAAAAAAAATCTGTAGAATATACAATTTGAGTTATTTCAGTCTCATAATATAAAAAAATTTATCTAAGTTAAAAGCTCTATGAAAGCTAAATCAAAACATCAGTTCATCCTTAACACTCCCAAAGTATCTGTTTAGACAACCCATTCTGGTCTATTTCAGAAATAATCCAGGTATCTGAATACGTAACTACATTTTTTATATCTAAAAAATGAAAGATTCTCTGATCTCTTTAAATTCTAAAACAGTTGTCTAAATTGCATTAAAGGCAAACTGGTTAAGTTTTGAAAGGAAGCTTAAACATACAAGTTCATTCTGAAAGGTTAGATGGACTACTTTTCATGGAAAGAAGTGAAGGACAACTTTGATGCCATAAACCATTTTCTGAGTACACTATAAACATAATGCCTGGAGCAAAGAATCACAATAAATGTGCTTTGAACAGATAGGCAAATTGTGACAACTGAGACAGGATTCCATAACTAGAGCTCTTTTAAGTCTTCACTTCATAGATAAAGCAATTGCACACAGGGTAATAAGGTTATTTGACCCAAAGCGCTAGGAGTAGTAAGGTGAGTGCCAGAAGGTCAGTCTGCAGATTTCTAGCCAGGCCTGGATCCCCCTCTTCCTCAGGCCTACATTCATCAAACACCCTCACCCTCAAGCACATCCACAAAGGCCTGTTTACCAATTACCAATGGTGCTGCAGGTGATACAACTTGAGAGACATAACTCAACTGAAGAAAGACAACTATTTTTTTGGTTAAAAAATGAAGGAAGGGATTTTGTACCCAGGTCCAAATTTGCTATTGCTTCACAGACTTAATATGGACCCCAAATTTCTAGCCAAGAAATTTAGAGACATTAGGATGCAAAAATCCACAGAAGTCTCAATCTTGCCTCTTAAAAAGAAAAAGAGGTAATGTGGGAATTACCGATGTACATACCTGATATTTGAACATCAGGCCCAAGAAAAATTAGCTTGGCTTGGGCAGGGGCAGGTGAGGCAGAAAGAAGACAAGCTCTTTGAGCATATTTAGGCCTTCAAGCACTTTTAGGACACTGGCAGACCAGCCCTAACCGCATGTGTAGGACCCGTCTGAATTCTAGAAAACAGGTACACTACACAAATCTATATATTTCTGAACTGAAAACAGGCTTCTAGAATCTTCAAGGCTCCCTTGCAGAACAGATGCTCTTATTGCCTGGCCATTGCCAAGAGAGACTGAATCACACTGATGAATGGTTACAACTTCCCACACACTCAGCACTGTATCTCCATGCTGAAACAGCAAGCAAGGTTCAATCTGAAAAGAATTCAAGACACTCAGCAATTCCACAATCCTGAAAAGCAGAGGAGATCAGGTCTTTCTTCACCTGGAGAATGCTCTACCTAAAAAGCCCCTAGCTAACATGTATTCCTGAGATTTGAAGTGACCGGGGGACCATAACACCCAGAATCTTTCCTGCACCTTCTGAAGGCATTAAGAGCAGAAAAACATACAACCCATAAAGCCTATTCCATTAAGCTTGATGTCTGTTCCTGAGTTCAGAAGCCAACCTGGTCAAACCCTTCTTTTTCCCTCTTTTGATCAAGTTAGCAAACCACACAGATTTTCATACTAGATGTGATGTTCTCACTGTCTCCAAGATATCCAAATGTGCACACATGAGTTCTCTGCCAGTCGCTAGTGGCTGTGTGTTCTAGAAGAACCTCAGTATTAACACAGCCAGGACCACGTCTAGCCCTGTTCTCAATATCCTGAACCCCTACTGAGACTGTCTTAACTTCAATAAAAGATACAGGGATTGCCAAGCACTATTTCTTGACCTGATGCCACACTGTAAATACTCACATCCTGTCTACTGCTCATCCATCATGAAGTCCATTTGCTACACTGGTTTGGCCATCTGCAAAGAGACAATGACACTAAGGGAGTTCCTACCAGGTACTAACCACTATCTTAGGGAGGTGTTCACATTCAATTTTTTAATCTCCTCAACAATCCTGTGAGATAAGGGTACCAATTTCCAGCACATGAAGATGTTAGTCAATTATATTTAGCCTCCAAAACAGATCCCTGCCCCTTGACATTTGCATATGTTCCAAGTATTAGCAAACCCTAGCTATTGGAAGTGATGGGCTTTCTCTCCCTAGATGGGAAGTATATCCAGGTGCTTGTCCTTGGACCTGCATGAGGACTTTGGGCCTGAAGCATCAAGTCTCTTCAAAGCAATGTCTAAAGAACTCAAGTGAAAAACAGTTTCTCCAAAGGCTACTGCAGTACGAAACAGCTAAAGATGACCCTGCCTCAGAGAGATCGTGATTTGCATTAAACTTCTCTTCCTTTTCTTTTTTAACATGCCCAACAGGCAGCAGCAGATCAGAAAGCCATAATCACTATTCCAGTTTTGAAATTGCACTGTCCTCCTTTCCTAGGAAGATGGAATGAAAAGCACTGGCAGCCGGCTCTGGGCACCAGTAAATTACACCCCCACACACCTCAGGATGTCAGGGAGGTTTCGTTTTGCTCTCAGTGGGCATTTGGGAGAAGTGAGAACAGAATACTGAAATCTCTACCCGCCTAGAGACTAGTGTTGTGCAGAATCAAACAGCAGTTTATCAAGAGAGGATTTGCCTCTTTTTGTCTCTCACATGTGGGCATTATCGTCAAAGATTTGGGGGCATGCAGAGATAATTACATCACAAGGCAGAAGAGAAAGGAAGCCAAACAAGCTTGAGCTGTGCTGCTGCATTCTTAAATAGGTGAACAGTCACACTGTCACCTGAAAGGATACAGGTGGGTGCAATATTACCCAGGATTTGCACCATGATCACCTGAAAAATTTAAATGGTTCCCATCACTCCTGCCCTCCCCCTGAAGCCCCCTCTCCCTCCTATTTCCCACAAATCACTGTTCCTCTCAACACTATAGTTGATGCTCTCTGGGCAATTCACTTTTTTGAAAGTGTCATTTAAGAAGGTCTACAAATCATTAATGTTCTCTTTGTGAAGAGAATCTACCCCCAATACTGCAAATTAAATTAAAAACTATACCACCACTTAAAGGGGAAAAAACTATTATATTGATACCATCACAATGATGTCCAGTGGCTGCTTCATGGGGCCCAACAATCCTAAGGAACAGAATTTATACAGGAATGCTTTAAAACACCCCTAGAGTAGAGCTGACAGCAAAGATACCATTCCTTTTCAATGAGAAGTGCTGGATAAGCAAAACTACCTTTCCATATGGAAACTCTTATTACTGCAATCTATCACTTTGAAGACGAGTACAAAAAAAAAAAAAAAAAAAACCCAGCAATTTTTATCCTGATTCTTAAAGAACATAATGTCCTATCCTATATAATATAAATTTAACTTTTTAAAGCTTGCCTTTAAAAAATCCTATCAAAATTTTGAGAGAAATGAAGGGGCTGAGGTTGTAGTTGGAGGGGCAGTGGTAGAGTACTTGCCTAGCATGTGTGAGGCACTGGACTCAATACTCAGCCCCACATATTTATTTAATTAATTAACTAATTAATTAATTAAAGGTATTGGGTCCATCTACAACTAAAAATTTTTTTTAAAAAAATTGATCAACCAGGACTTTAAATTTTTATAAAAACATGAATGGCTTTTGACATATAAGGAAAAACAAAAGAAAAAATCTAAAGTAGTTATTGTTGAAATTCAAGAACAATAAATTTAGTTCTCATCTTGGAAAACGTATTGAACTTTGATATTATCTAAAACAATTTGACTTAGAGATGATAAGTAGAAAAAAGTACTAGAATAACAGCAACTGATTGGCAAATACTTATTTAAAATATATGTTGACAGGTTCTTTCAAAAGCACATTCGTTATCCTTTTCCCAAAAACAAATTTATCTTTCCTTTAATCCCCCTAAAATAAAATACCTTACTTCAATAACACTGCTCTGTCCCAGGTTAAATTGATAGCCATCACAAGGGAAAAAAGCCTGCAATGATAATCAGGTCAGGGCTCAGGGATGAGCAGGACTGATTTCCATTTATGACACGGTGACAAGATATACAGTATAGCTGAAAGGGGACTATAAGAAATAGAGCTGCATTTCAGCAAACTCATTCCTTCCCAAATGATGATTTGATCAAATGAAGATAGTCTTAGGTCAAACATCTTCCAAAGATTTGGAGTTTACACCTAGGGAATCTCTAGTCATTATCAGTACTGCAAGTTGGAAAAGGACATTTTTCAAATTACACTAGCTTAGTTGCAGCTAACTTGAAAGACAGAAACATGACATCTACTAAAAAAGGAAGTATAGGTTGAGATAAAAAATTTTATCATACATGATAGAAAATGATGGAATCAGCCCCAAAAACGTGGAAACTGAAAGATGACCAAAGCTAACAGTGTATTTTAATTATATCATAGTGAATTTATGGTTGAGTGCAAAAACAATTTACAATTTAAAAAATTATTCTACTTTATTTTCCATTGATCAGTCCTTCAATGGTATAGAGCTGATATTAGGCTTCTTTATTTTATAGGGGCAGGTTATAGTCAACAAAAGGCAATCCCACCACTGAGCTGAAAGGGTAATGATGAATCACTGAAGAATCAATATTTGCAGTTACTTACAGGAAAATAAGAGGCTGACAAGGGAAACTACAGAGAAAGGTAAAGGATTTCCCTTGTTGTAAGAAATATTTAGTTTACGTATGTTTTGAAAAGAAGGAAGAGTAAACAGGACACAAAACAAAGTCAAAACTCAAAATTTTAATCTATTAAGAGACAGCATATGTACTGGATAACCTGTGACGTTCTTGAAGCAATTTGGCTCTATGAATCCTGTGGATAGAGAATTCAACAAAAATGTCACAGGAGTCTTCTTTCTCTGAATTGTTACAGCAATAACTCCATCAACAAATAGTTTCATTTTTCTAATCCATGCATGCTAATTTCAAACACTTTTATTAAGTTCATTAATGCACAGTGGGACTAAACAAAAGCAACAAATGTAAGTGCTTCACCAAATTACTTTTAGAACACTGAATAAGCAAGTTTCATGAATTTAAATGTACCCAACAAAAAAAGATGAGTATAAGGTCTCTCTGAAGTAAGTTCTTAATCATATAAAATGTGTGTGTGTATGTGTGTGTGTGTGTGTGTGTGTGTGTGTGTAATATTTTTAGGCCATTCTTCAACCCATTATGTATCATGTACTAATTATGGTACTGTTCTCTTAACAGACTATGTGTAGAAGTCAGGATCAAGTTTCACTCATCTTTCTGTCATAACACAAAGTATTGCCTTATACATAGGTGGTGCTCAGTACATGTCTATTCAGTCAAAAAGAATTCTGATGCCTTTGACTTTTACCCACTAGTCAGGAGGGTATTAAATATCCATGAAGGACTCAAAATGAATGAGATTTGATGTTAGACAGACCCAAAGACAAAAGTGTAGCTGATCAGTAAAGGTCCCAGTGAAACTATAAAGTGAGTCACACGACAGCACAGAGAGGGGCACCTGGACATTCTGGCCACAGAGCACAGCACTGAGTAACGCAGGAACAGAAAGTCATCTGGTGGCAGAGAAGTAGGCAGTCTGCTTGAGAGAGGCTCAGAGGCAGGGCTTAGAGGCAGAACTTCAGCACAGGGGCTGGGGAACAGGGAGTGATCTATAGATTTGACCCTAATACAAAATAAATGGAGTGCATAACAGAGCACACAGACATGGTGTGAGCATGGCATGTGAGACCTGGTTCCCGCCATTAAGCCAACTCATGGTTGGAATGAAAAGAAGCTGAGTCAACAAATCCTAAGCAACCAAGTGAAACAGGACAAGGGACAGAAGGGCAGAGGCACAGGTACTAAGCCTCGAATCATCAAATGTGAGACTTACATTTTCTAGGGAAAGAATTGGTTCCAGATCCCAGGAAAGGTCTGAATACAGAAGAGTTAAAAAAGCTTTAGATACAAGGATAAAAAGGGTTCAAGTTGCTCCATGGGCCTCTGACACTGCCCTTCTATGGACTAAGCATGTTTTGAATGATATTTTTATAGCAACGTGCTTAATCATGCATACTTTTGCTATTCTGGTCAGTAATGTTTGTAATGACCACACAGGTGTTCGCATGGACAGAACTTTCCAAAAGTCATTTCTGTGCCCATGAGAACAGTTCATTAACAATTCCCCCATCACCAGGTCGAGATGCAGGAGGTAATGTTGAACATTAGAGTAACTCCCGATTCTAATAGAGTTTTAGGATGCCAGCGGCTAAGCCATGGGAAACAATTCCAGGATGGAATTCAAAGTATTCTACTGTGCATTTTGACATCAAAAATAGTTCTACAACCAGGGATTAAAATGTTACATACAAATAGCATACTCTTTCAGGAAACATATTCCTTCTCTTCTGCCTGGTATCTCAAATGTTTCCACAATGCACAATTATGAGAGGCAGCGTAAGTGAGAATAAGTAGCAAAACAAAAAGTCATAAGCACCAAAGAATACAACTTTAAGATACTGCACATCCCTCTGCTCAAATTCTATAAAAATGAATGATCCACTTTTATGGAAAACCATATATTTTATTTTATTTATATATACAATTAGTGACATATAACAATGTTACTAGTGGATAATTTTTTATTACATGTGTATGTAAAATAAAGCACAAATGGAGATTAAAGACTCAACATATACTGAATTTTAAATAATCTGAGAAATACTTTTACAACCCTGAAAAACTACAGAAGAAACTTCAATTATTAAAATGCATTACCTTCATGTACAGGCCAGAAAGGCAAATCAATGAGACGCCACAGAAATCTCAGCAGAGGCCAACCCTGATAACCATATCTACAAGACTCACCACATACGGGCTTCTGCTTTATAGTAGCCTCTTATTCTCTTCTAGAGGAAAAAAACAGTTTATTGTGCTCCTTAAGGCAACTGAGAATTATATATTTATTGGTTTACTCATTCAATGCCTGTCCCCAGTTCTTCACTTTAAGTCCCACGAGGTCAGGGAAGGTGACAGTTCTGTTCACCACTCAGTAACTATCATAACACATGACCAGCATTCAAGAAAACTGACAGTTTGGTTGGCTGGATTCATGAATGAACAATGTTTTCTTTTAGCTTCACAGACCATATACACATGCATCATTCAAAACAGAATGTGCTTTTCAATTAATCCAATATATCCCCCCACCCAAAAAAAAGAGAAAGACAACCAAAAACAATAAAAACAAAACAAAACAAAATCGATCAACCAAACATGAAGTTGGCCCAGAAATCCCATAATATGTATAAAGAAAAAGAATAGATATAATTAGTAACTAGCTACATGAATACAACAGAGGATAAAACTATCCACTATCTCATTTTTATAAGTTTATTTGGTGGAGTTTGAACCCATTAACACATTAGTAATGAAAAAACTGCAGGTAGGCAATATCAAATTAAAAACCAATGAAAAAAATAATGAACAGGTTTTGTTTTTGTAGATTCATTGCACAAATTAAACACTGATACATATTTGCACAACAAGGACTCAAATAGTATTCTACTCTCTTAATGTTTGAGGTTATTATAATTTTATAGTCATATCTTTATTTTTAGACTCCATGAAATATTTTAACAAAAATAAATGCTGGCAATATAAATGAGCTGTGCTTTAAACCTACATATGCCAACTATCATACCTCCTTCCAAATGCACACAAGGAATGTTATATTATGCATGAAGCATTTTATATAGTTTTGATATAGTTATAATTCAGGTATTAGTAACCGTGTAAAACAATTGCTGAAATCAGATAATGCCAATGATAAATCAGTTGGGGGAGACTGTTAGACTTCTGAGATCTCTAGCACTCCTGTGACAGCCCATGGGGAACAGATATGAATTTGGATGCTGAATTAATACAGTTAGCAGCCTGTCCATTGCCTTTGGGAAGAAGACATTACAGCTATGGAAAGTCAATGAATTCTCCAGCTAATGATGGGGGCATGGATGTTCCTGTTATTTTATCTATGCCTGAAAAGAAACTATATCCTTGCCATGGGCCTGGCCTGAGAACTGTTCCTTTTCTCAAATTCAGTCCAAGGGCCTCACCCACATCTCCACCTCTAAGGAAATGACTTTCCCAACTTTCCACAGAACACAGATGACTGTGCACTTCTCTTGGCTCCCACTAGGCATCCAGGACTGTAAAAATCAAGGTGCACTGCCCACTGCTATCTCCTCCACTAGACTCAGCTCAGGGAATTGAGAACCAAACCACATTCACTCCCATATCCCAGGACTGAGCCTCAGAAACACCGAAATGTTTATCAAAGGCAAAGCTGAGGCCAGAAATTATAAAAAATAAAAGTGGTATTTTTTTTGTAAAGATAGATATACAAAGGGAGAGGGAGAGGGAGACGGGGCCGGGGGGGAGAGAAAGAGAGAGAGAGAGAGAGAGAGAGAGAGATGGAAGTACATATAGATATTCAAAAGTCACAAGGACTAAGGGAAATGATTATATTTCTTCCTTTAAGAATGGTTTATATTCCAAACTCTGAGCTTTGAATTCAGACTTAAATAACCAGGTGCATAGCCAACACTGAGAAGTTTCTAGGGAACAGGAGTCATCTACTGTGAGAGTCTCCTAGGAATTGAATCTGAGGGTGTTCTGTGGAAGGATGTGGGAGGGTGATACATATAGTGAGAAGATTTTCACTTTCAGCACCACTTTTAAAGATGAGAATTATTATGGTCAACAACCCACCAAAAAAACGTCATCTACCCAGAATTAACAAGCAATTTCACCATAGGCAGACACCCGTCAGTATAAATTCCGCTCCATTACCCCAGTGTAAGGTCATGATGATTTACTATTATATTTCACATGCTAGTTAAGAAACTCATCCATAAGATATCACTCAAAATGTTTTTTGAATCAAGACAATGGTGACTCTGCCTATGTCACAGCTCAGGTCCCCAGAGGGGTGAAATATATGCTATAAAGAAGAAAGGCTTGATTTTTATAATGGTTGCTTAGCATCAAGTCCTTCTATGTCACAAGACAAATGAGACCAATAAAAGAGCTTATTACCAAGGCTACCAATCAGACCTAGAAAAGTCATGACCAAGAGCCAACTTCCTGAAGCAATTCTCTCAGTTTAATTTGATGTTTATTGTTGTTATGAGTGTTCATATAATGAAATCCCTCAGAACCCTCCCTTCTGGTATTTTTAAACTCTAATACCTCATTTCAACCATGATTGTTTTACCTTTTTACTACTGTTCGTGTGGTGGGGTTTTTTTCCTTTTCTTTTCTTTCTTCGCTTTTTTGTTTGTTTTGTTTTGTTTTGTTTTGTTTTGTTTGTTGTTTGATTTGGTTTTTTTCAACCCATGTCTTCTACCCATCCTTTCAATGCTAATGCCTGGGGGCCTTTACTGAGCTTCACTGACCCCTTTCTCCTCTGGATCTCACCACCAGTTCTTGTTACACACTTCTGGGTAGCATGTTGGTTGGGGTTATGGATCTCTCTACCACCAGGCTGAGGTTTTCTGAAGACAGGAAACACAGCAGACCACAACACCTAATTAATATCAGGTCTCCATCAATGCAGGATCAGTCAGCAAGTGACTGAGAAACCGATAACAGGGTGAAGTGGAACGAGAAAGTTAGCAACTCTGAATGCTGAAAAAAGGGATAGCATAGTCATTAAGAGGTAAGATTCTAAAGTAAGTCTCTAAAGTTCAAATCCCAATCCTGCCATTTTCTATTGTGAGGCCTTGAGAAAGGAATAGTGATGAACTGAATGTTTGTGTCTCAGAATCTGTATATTGGAATCCTAACCCCTACATGTGATGGTATCATGAGGTGGGGGCTTCTCAAATGCGATTAGGTCAGGCGAATACAGTCCACATGCATGGGTTAGTGCCCCTATAAAAAGAAGCTTCACCCTGTGAGGACACAGAGAGAAAGTACCATCTACCAACCAGGATGTGGGCCCTCACCAGAGAATGAATCTGTCAGTTTCTTATTCTTCGACTCTGTAACCTCCAGAAATGTTTGTTGTTTAAGCCAGATGGTCTATGTTATTTCTTGGGAGCCACCTGAATGGAGAATGACGGGCTGGATGACTACCCTACTGAGTGTCATGAGGAATAACACACTATATGCCAAACGCTTAGGAAAGTGCCTTAAATGTTCTAAACACTTTCAGTGTCAGAAATTAACATTTACACAATGGATGAGCCCTTTAAAACTCCTGTTTACACTAATAACACTTTCCAAGTTATTAATAAAACAACAAATTTAAAATAGCTTTAAAGAGATTTTCTTATTAAAAGAAAGCAAACCCACAGATGCCTAGGCCCCTGTCTCTGGTTTTGTTGATTTGTGCACACATCTGAGTTTATCTGCTACTATACAGAATTCACATAAAACACCTACAAAGTTACCTAAAGTAATGTGAAACAGTTACACAATTAAAAGTATGAATTACACTTATTTTCTCAATTTATAGAAAAATAGCACATTGGCTGGGGTTTTCTTGTTGATGCTGTTGTTTTGGATTGGTTTTAATTATTGAATCAAAATTCCCAATCTTGGGAAAGTAAATGGAAATTTAGGACAAAGTAGTTTTGTGTGTGTGTGTGTGTGTGTGTGTGTGTGTGTGTGTTTTAAAGAAAGGTTCAGAAGTATGGCAAAACAAATGGGAACTTGAGCCCAGAGAAGAAGTCATAACCACAAGTCCAGGGCACCTCCTTCCTCCCTTTGTAGTTCTACCTCAGTTTCCTGAAAGCCAGGGGGAAACCACAACATCTGGTTTCCAGGCAAGAAGCCTGATTTACTCAGAGGAATCAGACCTGCAGTATGCTTGATCCTGGCCCATAAAATCAAAGGTTCATTCTTGAGGGGCAAACTGATAAGCAATGATCTACATAGGATTTTTAAAAATAATAAATCAACAAGTGCCCTTTAAGAGCAGTTCTAAGCAATATTCCCTCTTCTCTGCAATCTGGACCCTGTCCTGCTCATACTTCAGGATAAGACATAGGACTACCTTGTGGAGGATCTCCTCCCAGCCAGAACTACATCTCCAAAGGATCAGTAAATCCCAGGTCATCGATCCCATTCTCAACTCTCTTCTCCCTACTGAGGACCAGTGTTTGCCAAGCCACACAGACTCTGTAGAGAAACTGATTTTGATTTTTTCCCTAGAATTTCAGTCATTAGAGAACAAGGGTGGGCAGGTCAGTGCTTTCTCAATCTTATAATAGTACTTCCTCAACAGATGTGTTATGGCTACTGTGTGTTCTGGAATATAAATCATGAATGTAGCAATTATTACTGATTTAATTTTAAATGCACCAATGAAATAGAAA
Source organism: Glaucomys volans (assembly GCA_020662805.1). NCBI lineage: Eukaryota > Metazoa > Chordata > Mammalia > Rodentia > Sciuridae > Glaucomys > Glaucomys volans. The sequence goes on along the minus strand of JAJEJO010004989.1, from coordinate 25,242 downwards.
GCCTCATTAACCAGCATGTCTGCTCCATTAGCAAACTAATCAGGAGACCAGGTTCTTCTAAGAGGGAAGGGAGAAAATCCCAACTCAGGACCTTCACAGTCTCTTAGAGCCAATTCTTGAACCTGAGCTCTCTGATTGCAAGGGAAATGCCAAAACTCAAAATCAACCTTGGCTACTACTATGTACTATTCCCCTAGTCCCATTCTTCTGTAGTGGACAAACAGCATGATAAATATCCTAATGATTTACTGGATGGAGGGTGTAGACTAAAAATAGGTAGAAAAATAAAAAGTTGTGTGTAATGAACCCAATGCTGAATGGTAATGTCCTGATCATAAGTTGAAAATGGGCTAAACCAAGAGCAGTGATGTGGGAGAGGATGGGTTCAAGAATAACTAATGACTTAAAACAACATTTTAGATTATCCCCTAAAAATTATTAGCTTAATATTCTCTTGGGTTCATTTAAAAAAAAAAAAAACAGGAAAATATTAGCCACCATCAGAAACCTGTCAGACTATATTGAAAGCATTATTCTATTCCTATATCCAAGTAGCAACAACTCCTAATCACCATTACCTTTGAAGGTGATTTGAAACATGTTTAGGTTAACTCACAGGTGACAGGATGCTAAGTTATATGCCCTTATTAATCAGTTTTTATTTATTTTCACTCTTTCTCCGAATAAGGGAAATTACAATGCAGAACAAAGCAATACATTTAGGGAAACAATTTTTTTTTAAAAAAGTGAAAATTCAAAATTCTTTTAAAATAAGTACCAAAAAAAAAGCAGCCGGGCATGGTGGTGCTCACCTATAATCCTAGTGACTTGGGAGGCTGAGGCAGAAGGATTGAGAATTCAAAGCCAGCCTCAGCAAAAGCAAGGTGCTAAGCAACTCAGTGAGACCCTGCCTCTAAAAATACAAAATAGGGCTGGGGATGTGCCTCAGTGGTCTGTCTAGTAGCCCTGAGTTCAATCCCTGGTACCAAAAAACAAAAAACAAACAAAAAAAAAACAGTAAGACACCATGAGAGGAAACTGGATAATGGGAAAGAGGACCTCTATCTACTATTTTTTTTTAACTTCTTAGTAGTTTTATAACTTTTTAAATGAAAGCCAATTTAATAATCACAAGAGTAAAATCAAAATGCAAGCATCATAACTATTTGAGTCAAGTTGAATAACTGTGATTAAGTTTCAAATAAGATTCTAAACTTCCTTGATGAAAGGGCATAAAGCTACCAGATGCTAAAAGAAATTTCTTAGAATCTTACTCTTACACAAAGGGATGGGAAGGCATGCAATGCACAATGGACTGCAGCAGATTCTGTTTGGCAGTTCCTGCAGCTTTCAGCAAGGGAACAGAGTCTAGCATTCCACTACAGCTCCCTGGAGGTGACCACAGAATCTAAAAGAATCTGATCCCTGGAGGTGCAAATGAATACATGTCCTTTAGGCAGACTAAACTAAATGCCTCTTTTTCTTAGGCAGGTTCTGATAAGCTGTCTGTGACAAAGGTTGAGGGTGCATTCCCCTCTTCCTCCAGGAACCAGGATTCTAAATTGCTGGTGAGGACAGCTCTAACAGACCACCAGCAAGCAGGGCAGCACCTTGTTAGTAAAGGTGCAAAATTCAGCCAGGCCTTTCTGAACAAAGCATGCACACAGAAATGGTATGCAGAGGAAGGCTATGCAAAACATCTTTTTAGAATGCAGCAAAGATTCTGCTCAGACACTTGGGCATGTATTTGATAGCTCATTCAGGAATCTATATCATGGTGGATGGCGCAAATACTTTGACCCTCCTAAATTTTCAAAATGAGAGTTACCACTTTCCTAACCTAGTCAATGTTAACTTCATAAATATTCCCAGGAACATCCAGATCTGAGTATCATGGCTTCCTGAGGAGGCCTTTGATGTCACTACCCTAGAGAGCTCAATGAATTGACTGGTTACATCCAGCATTATTTAAGGTTGGCCAACTGAATGCACAGAATGACTGCCAAAGGCAGTAAAGATTTACATATGGATTTAGAAGGTAGACAGAGTAAGTTCTACCTTGAATTTTTTTTTAACCTTGAGTTTATAAGATTGAGGGAAAGATATATATGCAAAAGCCAGTGAAATTACTTAAATCTGATGGAAAAAGAAAACAGAAGAGCAGCTTAGCATTCCAGCATGTTCTGTTTAATAAATTACTTGGCAGCATTTGGCCAAATCTGTGAAGTAATTTTAAGTAACATGTTTGGACATAGATCATTTCCATAAAAGTCTAATAAGTATACTAAATTTTTGAGAGATTGATTTAATTAAAATTATATTCAACAGGTATTTAGTGACTTATTACATATGAAGCATTACACTAAGGCCTACTAAGCCCATTTGTATAAGGTTGTACTTTCAAATCTAATAAAGGAAAAGGAGGAGGAGCAGATATATAATGTATACAAATAGTCATTGTTTTGGACTTAATTTCATTCCCCCAAAATTCTTGTATTTAAATCCTAGGCCTAGCCCCTAGTATTTTAGAATATGATTATTTGGAAATGAGACATTTAAAGAGGCAATTAAGGTTAAAAGAGGTTATGCAGGTGGGCCCCAATTCAGTATGACTGGTGTCCTAAAGAGAGAAAGAAACACCAGGTAGGCAAGTGCATGGAGAAAAGGCCATGTGAGGACACAGAGAAGGCAGCTGTCTACAAATCAAAGCAAGAGGTCTCAGGAGAAACCAAGATTGTGAACTTAAACTTCCAGAGGGAAAACAGATCCTTGTCTTGTAAGCCACCTAGTCCATGGTATTTTGGTATGGCACCCCTAGGAAACTAATGAAGTCATTTTGGAGAACTAGTGATCCTCACCAAAAGAGGAATGCCATGTTTATTTAACTAGAGAAACCATGGGACTACAGGGGAACATCCTGGGGTGGGCCCTTGAGGATGGGTTAAACTCTGAGCCATAAGGAGATAGGAGCAGGGAAAAACATCACTATTGGCATGAACCAAGATCTCCAGGGTGCAAGCACTTAGAAAGCCCCAAGTTGCCCTGTTTGGTGATGTTCTGATTTCCTGTGATCCACGAACATGGACTCTATTAAAGCCCACACCCAAGGCACTGAATGCCAACATAAGGATTAATCCTGACTTTGATAGAAGAGTTCACAGAAAAAAGAAATTTTCAATTATCCAGACATTAGGTACAATAACAATAATTATTTCAGAACATGAATAAGTGCATTGTAGAGAGCAACAAAGAGATTCAAATTTCTTAGCTTTTCTTCAAAAAAGAAAATTTAGACACCAAAAATTCTAAATATAAATTTATTATAATATGTTAAGATCAGTGTAATATAAACATTTCTGAGATTACATATTCAGATAAAAATTGAAAGATATTTCACAGCAAGCTAAACCAAAATTCTGAAGAGCTTGCAAAAATAGATGCCACTCTCTAAATAAGGATACCAACCGGAATTCTAAATTCATAGTCATTACATAATCTGTTAGGTGTCACACACAACACTGGAGTGATAAAATCCTTCTAGGAATTGAATAAAATGTGACTGCTATAAACAAAACCCTCATTTTAGACCATCAAGCCTTTAAACTTGATAATACAAGTCAAGGGGAAATTCATCCTGCCTCTGAATTGAAATTTCTACCCCAATTAATAGACAAGACAGTATAATATTTTACACTATTAATTACACCATTTATTATCACTACTGAGGATGCTGTTAGATCACCCTTCTGGCAACCAGACATTTATTTATATTACCTCAATTTGCAGACCTCAGTGAAACTTAGATAATTAAAAAGGTATTTAAAACTTAGATCACTAAAAGAACACTGGCCAGACATACTAAGTTTCCACAGACATCCAAATAAACTAAAATCCCATTTCAGGATCTGACCTTTAATTACATCCTTTCTATTTATCGAAGACAAATGTCAAAATACCCACGTGATTGCATTTCAGTGCCAGTGGAAACCCAACAATTGCTAAGGAAACCATGAAATGGATGTTGTAATCCTTTTCCTTGGGGATGTGATCTAGTAGAATGCAGGGGATTTTAATTTGCAGTAAATAAATCCAGACCCCGTTTTTCTACACATTGTTAGGGACCAGGGATACAAAGGTGACCAATCACTTCTAGTATCTGGCCAAGTTTTATTTGTTGGGGAAGAAGGGGGACAGCCATGAAGAAAGAAGAAAAAAATGCCCCTATCCTAAGCCAATTTCAAATGATTGATATAAGAGATAAGTGCCTTTTCCTCTCTCAAAGGATTTTTCTCAAAAGGAGGCACTTCCTTCCCTTAGGAGAAAGAGGCTAACTCCCTGCACATATGATGATATCCCAGTGGCAGAGCCAGGAAACCAGAGTTTCCACGGTGTAGCAAAAGCACATGGGTTAAAGATGAGGACCCATGGCTCAAAAGTGGCTCACTCTTGCCCTACTGCCAGTGAACTTCCCCAAGCAACAAAAAGGACAGCAAAAACAGAAGACCCTTTCCCCCATGTCTGAAGGCCTTTGCTGACTATACTTCTTCCCTCCAATTGCGGAACAGGGAGAACACTGGCCAACTTGATTCCTCTGCAGGCCCCAAATGAGACACACAGAAGGAAAAACATATCTGCGAAGGTTAAAGTATAACAAGCAAGGCTGGTCTGTTGAAGAAAAATGCCACAGAATGTCAGGCAATTCACCAATAAATGCAACTACCTTCTGGAATAAAAGTATTGGGCCACCTGCTCTCTCAAGGTAAAAACAATGAAATAAAAATAAGAATGCATTGATTTTCTAAGACTATTATGCCTCAGCAGAAAAGCAAAAGGCCTCATATTTTAAGAAAGTTTGGAGGGAGATGGGTTATTGGATAAATGGTACATATTTGTGAGGGACCAGGCTGTATTTCTATACACAACACTACTTTTTGTCGTTAAACTGCAGTGAAATCATCTTTGAACACAGCATTGTATCCAAAAGCAAAGGCACAAATTCCCAGAGAAGCCAAAGGACTGCCAAATATAAAGAAAAGCCTCCAAGTCTCCTAATTCTGTTTTCTTTCACTAAAATGTATTCTACTGAAAGTAAAGAAACAAACAAAAGAACACAATTCAATACTAGAAAATCTGTTCTTAAAATATTAACACTTGCAGAACTCCATTATGATTAAAATAAAAATCCACGGAAATAAGTACTTCATATAGACCCGTACAGTGACTAACCATTGACCTTTATCACTCAGTGGACTGAGTCCAGCATGATCTATTTATAGGTGTACTACCTGTCCATCCAACTTAGAGCACTAGTCTTCAGACATGACCAGATATGCTGAGAACTAAGCTTATTAGAATAGAATTCACATAAGCATTATCATTCCTGCATCAGTGCCTCAACATTGGTCTGAACAGGGAGGAGTCACATGCTATATGGGATCTTTTTTTGTGTGTGTGTTCTTTTTAGATATACACGACAGTAGAATGTATTTTGACATACATGCAAACATGCAGTATAACTTTTTCTAATTAAGATCTCATTCTTGTGGTTGTACATGATGTAGAGTTTCACTAGTGGTTTATTCGCCTAACACAGAAAAGGCCGCATAGGTTCTTAAAGTCACATTCATCAGCAGGTTGAGGCATGATCAAGGGCAAATCTGGCAACTATCATACAAAGTGGGGGTCATCCAGGAATTTCTGTGCCAGGAACATGGTGGCCCTGTTTTCAGGAGAGACCCATCTCTGCTTGAAGTGACTTCCTGCCTGCAGGACTCTCCACCCCAATCATGAGCCCTCCTGAGGACTCTCTCTCTTTCAGACACTCCAGCACAAACCCATTATCCACTTCTCAGACCAGTGGTCAGCTGCCCTGGGGGTGGGGGGAGGAGTAGCTCACCTGCTGCAGAAGGAGCCTGGGCCACAGGGGCAATGCAACTGACCTCCCCAAATGTGCGGACACTCACTCCCTGCTGGCACATTCCCCACTCAAAATGTACCTGTACCTCAGCAAGAATTCCCATTCTTTCTTTTTAGTCTGTAGCTATTAGTCTACTCTCCTTTTGCCTTCCCATCAGAGGACTCTGAATCTCACTGGATTTTCCCCCCTAAGGGAACCTTTCAGGTACCTCTCCATCTTTCTTTTTCCTATGCAAAAAAAAACTATATCCTACCCCCATGAGTTTCCACCTCAAGTTGCAGGCCCCTCACCTAGCACTTCACACTGTCTTCAAGGACATGACAGATTGTTGTTTTGAGAGAGCCAAATTAGTGCTCAGCAAATTACAGATTTTCCCCAACTAGCATCCTTAAAAGGTACCATGGATTTTTAATAGGGAAAAAAATATACTACTGCATAATCAGTAAAAAGGAGCATGCAAATAAAAAACAACCACAAATTAGGTCAGAAGCAATGGTGAAAGGAACCATTATAGGGAATTCCCCAGGCAAAGTGGGGCGTTGGCCAGTTCTAGCAGTTTAAAAGCCAAAGACATGGCTTTGTTCCCGAGTTTTCAAATACCAAGACCAGTGTCTAAGACCAAGAAGGAAAGTCTCCAGTACCTAATACCAATGGCAGACTGAGATCCTGGTTGAATGGCTGGACTGAGAAGGAGAGGGCAAGTCCAGGGGCGCAGCAGGTTAGTTGCCCAGAGCAGGCTGTTTCAGCACACAAAGGACAAAAAAAGAAATGACGATTATTAGAGGAAATAAGGAAAAGAACAAACATCATCTTGGAAAATTGGTTTCTCTATTTTTAACTCCGTAACAGATAAGCTTCAATATGATTAGTTTCTTTTCAAAAGATGATATAAAGGATTAAAAAATTCATATCAGGGTCCAGCCAAAATCACAGTATCACTTTCCTTTGCCTCTACCCCACAACCAGCTTCCTCACTGGAGTTCCTAGTTTCTTAAAAGGTACTGCGGAGGGGCTGGAGTTGTGGCTCAGTGGCAGAACGCTCATGTAGCACACATGAGACCCTGGGTTCCATCCCCAGCACCAAATGAAAATAAAATAAAGGTAATGTGTCCACCTACAACTAAAAAAAAAACATAACGAAACGAAACAAAACAAAACAAAACAAAACAAAACAAAACTTCCGGTTTCTAAGTCATGGGCCCCAAACTTGTTACCATCCCCCCTACAGAAGCCAAATCCTGAAAACTCAATCTACTTTATCCTGATGAAAACCTGATCAAAGGACTCATCCAGCCTCCTGGAGCTATCAGCATGGTGGTCAACCCCCATCCCCCACCCCAAGTCACTCCCCAAGATAGCACTGGCAAATCAAAATCTTGGCTCACTTAGTAATATAGATAATCAGAGTATTGATTATTGATCATAGTTCATTATACAATACAAAAATATCACAAAATCTCATCAGAAAAGTTTTAAATTATTGATATACTATTAGGTTTGCAACAATAGATGCAGATTTTCCAAACTTTACATTTTTGCTTAAAATTTCAAATGTTGTCTATCATGTTGTCACATATTTACCTTATTTTGTTTGTTTTTTTATTTTTATGTGGTGCTAAAGATTGAACCCAGTGCCTCACACATACTAGGCAAGCACTCTGCAACTGAGCTACAGCCCCAGACCCACTTATTTACCTTAAAGTGATAGGTTCAGATTGTTAATTTCAAAGAAATGTCAGTCAAGTACCCAAGTCTGAAAACCATTGTGTGGTAGTCATCCTTCCAAGTAAAATGGTATCGCATAAAAAAAGTGGCAAGTTCCCTTTTTTTCACTCAAACAATTATGGAAGTGTTTTGCCTCAAGACAACCAACTTCTTCAGTACACAGCAGAAGTGCTTTATGTGTGCTTCCCATTTTGTCACACAGACAGTAAAAAGAGATATGAACCAGAGGGTTGAGAACCACACTGTTTCATCAAGGACATTCTTTAGCAAAACTTTTCTTCTTCAAGTACACAGAGGTGAAAAATACAATGACTAAATTTTGGTACCATATCCTTGATTCATGCTAAAACACCAGAATTTGCATCTGATCAACACAAATGTCAACTCCAGTGAAAAATGTAAATAACATCTTAAAAATTGTCTTGAAAATAGATTTGTCTTTACAGTCCTCCAAAAGGGCTTCAGGGACCTCTGTCCTCCATTTTGAGTGCTGCTATTCTACAACATTAAAACCCACTCCGTTCAAGTGCAGTGGTACATACCTCTAATTCCAGCAGCTTGGAAGGCTGAGGCAGGAAGATCCCAAGTTTAGGGCCAGTCTTAGCTCCTTTGGTTGTTTTTTTTTTTTTTTTTGGTGCTGGGGATTGAACCCTGGGCCTTGTGCTTGCAAGGCAAGCACTCTACCCACTGAGCTATATCCCCAGCCCATGTCTTAGCACCTTTGTGAGGCCCTAACAACTTGGCAAGACCCTATCTCAAAATTTAAGAATAAAAAATGAGGGCTGGAGATGTGACTCAGTAGTAAAGCATGTGTGAGGCACTGCATGTAAATAATAAATAAAATAAGCAAAGGTCCACCAACAACTAATAAAAAATATTTTTAAAATAAATAAATAAAAAGTGATGGGTATGTCGCTCAGTGATAAAGCACTCCCAGGATAAATTCCCATTTAAAAAATGAAAAGCCTTCTGTGTCCAGTCTATATACACTACAGACAATTTTTATCTCAAGATAATGCCAGTTTCACCTATCTAAGGCATAAGCTCAGCTTTCCAACCTTTACGGCCCCTGCAAAACCTTCTGGTCTTCTCCATTGACAACAAATCAAGCGTACATTCCCACAGTGACATGACATTAAAGTTGTTCTTGGCGTTCCCACTTGGCGTCCTCATCGCCTTCACTCACACTACTGTCCAGTGAAACAGACATGAGTTCTCCTAGCTGAGCATTCGTCCTTGTGATTCCCACTGCCCAGAACACACCTAATAATATTGGTTTGTTGTTTGTACCTGTGGTTCTCACATCTGGCTGCATATGAGAACCACACAGGACCTTAAAAAAAAGAAGAAGAAGAAGAAGAAGAAGAAGAAGAAGAAGAAG
>JAJEJO010004989.1:0-16119 GCA_020662805.1 Glaucomys volans | reverse complement strand
AGGACGGCCTTTTGGAATGTTCCAGAAAGATTAGTGCACTCTTTCTTTGGATACCTGCAGCCTAATGTTGTCACCTCCTCTGTGGCCCATTTCATTTCTGCCTTGTAGTCTAACTATTGCTCTGTTTACCTCTTTGCAACAAAGTTGGAAATTCCATGGAGACAGCACCTTGCTCCAACGGGATGCTGAACAAAGTGCCCTGCCCAGAACATAGATCCAACATATGTCTTTTATTTTTCAATTGCGTCCAAATGCAGCGCATTAAAGTTGTTATTCTAACTATCCTTAGAGTGCCATTCAGTGGCACTTTATACATTTGCAATACTGTGTAACTAACTCAGTTGGGCTAGTTCCAGAACTTTTTGGAAATTACATACCTATTGGCAGCCTACGAACGCTTTTTGTGGATGGGTTTACATATTTTGGATGTTTCACATATGTGGAATTATATAACATCAGGCCTTCTGTGTCTGGCCTATTTCAGTTAGGGCAATGTATTTGGGTCCATTCAACATGTACAGTGTATCAGTGCCTCATTCCTTCTTATGTGTGGAGGAAAATCCATTTTGTTTTTCCATTTATCTTCTGGTACATATATAAATACTTAATTTTACTCAAAATGCTCCCTTATAATTAAACAACAAAGGAAAAGTGCCTGACTGACCGACCAAACTTCAAAGAAAACATGTCACAAATGGGAAAACAAAAGAGAAAACCTAAGAACAGCCTGTGACTGCAAACACAGCTTTGTACCTGGCAGTGAGGCTGAGCCCTGGCGACAATTCTGTCTATGACATACTCACAACTAAGGCAACTAAGAGCCTCCTCTTAGACCAATTAAAGGATTCCCATTTAAATTTCTCAAACAACAAAGAGAACAGAAAACTTGAAGGAATGCATCATACAATCTTCTAAAACGCTGGTTTTGAAAACACAAATTTGTTCTGATGAAATTGATATTAAAGAGAACACTGGGAGCATAACACAAATTTTGTTTGTTTAGCATGGTTTCCTCCTAAAGAAATACTGGGTAAACACACTCAGATGACCCAAGCCTTATGGAAGCACACAGAACACATACCTGCACACTTTAACCAATGGCCTCCCTTGACTACCTCTGCTTGAAGCCACTGATACCTGGTGTTAATAGCCATCCTCCGAGTTCGCACACCTCTTCTACTGTTTCACAACTCAAGCTGTAGCCCTCTGACCTCCAACTTCACAAGCACTTGATGTCTTTTTAAGTTAAAATGCCAAGTTTACTGCAGTATTTATGTATTTCTTAACTGTATAACATGTGCAAAACATGGCCCTGTTGTCACTAGGTTCCTTCTTTTTTAAGTTTTTAGTTGTAGATGGACACAATACCTTTATTTATTTTTATGTGGTGCTGAGGATCTAACCCAGTGCCTCATGTATGCTAGGCAAGCGTTCTATCACTGAGCCATAATCGCAATCCCTTTTTTTTTTTTTTTTTTTTCTTAATGTGTTGCTGATAATGTTTACGAATGCTGGGTTCCTAATTCCAATTTCCTCATTAGAACTGTGGTTTTCATTGTGTAATTTTGTATATCATGGTGATTTTGAGGAATGCAGAAGTCAGTCATGTTGCAGTAGAACTAATTTACAGCTTTTATTTCAACATAGAAACTTAGATTCAAGACCACACTTTAGGACCTGCCTCTTCCTTGAGACAATTCTGGGCCTCCAAAAATGTCACTGGATTTTCTAAAAGCCTCTCAAGCATTCAACTGCCTTTAAAACTTTTCTTCTTATATCATTCTAAGTAAGAAGGACCTTCTCCTCCTGACACAGTGGAACCCATGTAAAACTCTCTACACAAAATACTATTGTGTAAGGAAACACGTGGTGCTTATCAAACCATCCCCATTTTCCACAAAAATCTGTGATCTGCTTGCAGATCTCTGATTCACTAAAGAATAACATCAGAACCACAGAAACAAGAGAGAAGAAATCACTTCTCTAAAAATCCTCAGAGTTTACTCAGGCTACATTCAATTTTCTCTTTTTTTATATTTTAGAGAATTTATAGGAATTGTTAAGTAATGTATCGTCACACTTAACAAGACATAATTGGCCTCTTTCAAATGAAAATCATTCAAAGGAAAGGCAAGACGGTGATTAAAGTAAGGAAGGGAGGTTTCACATGTACTTGGCAAGAACGTAAACATTTGGGCCAAATGCAGGGCCAAAATAAAACTCACACTTCATATAAAAACATAGAAACAAATATTCAATGGTTTATAAATAACTCTTATGTATCTTCTTTTTCTACTGAAACAACATCTATGTGAAAAAGAGAGACAGGGAGAGGGTCAGAGCTAGTCATTTTAGCTCCCTGTTTCCAGCCTTATTGGCAGTAAAAACACCCTCAGACTATAGCCAAGTAGTTATGTCATTCCATCAAGGACCGGGGGCAGCAGAAGAGATATGATGTTCTTAGAGAAAGCAAGAAGCACACTGCAAGGCAAGAAGTAAAAAACAAACCAGAAAAAGAGGATAGAAAGGGAAGTGATGGGAAGAAGGAAAGAAAAGGGGAAGGGAAAGAAGGGGAGGGAAAAAGGTACTGAATTGGATGAACTGCAGAATCCCAGAGGTTTTCCTAGAAACCTCCACACGCCCCCCATCCAGCCCAGAGTTTTTAGCCTCTGTTCTCACCCCTTCCTGGCAGTATACCACCAGCAGCCAGGCAGTAGGTGGAAGAGTGCAAGGAAGGATAGAAATGCCTGAGGACAGGACAACACAGAAAATAGTAGTCCCTGGCCCTCCAAGATTAAAAAAACGCTGTCTCAGGACCTCAGAATGTTTTTAGGATCTATAGTGCTGGTGGCACTCAGAGGCCTCAGACACACTGAGGCTGATCCAAGAATCTACCACTTACTGAAATAAAAGTTCTACAGCAACATGTGCAGCAAATCCAAGCAACTGCATACTAAATGAACTTTGGAAACGATGGCCCTTTCATTAAGAAGCAGTATCCGGAGTAGAGATTTAGTCAGTTCTAAAGTCAGACAACCTCGATTCATATCCCAGATCTACATGTCTGTGGCCTTGAGGAAATCATGATCTTTCTCAGTTTCCTCATCTACAAAATGGAAATTATAATGTACCTGTCTCATGGAGCTGCTGTAAGGATTATATGAAGGGAGGGGAACACTGCCTGACATATAAGGACTCAATAAATGGTTAGGTTGCTCTTTTTATTAGCTACATCTAGATTATCACAATTAATTGCTAATAGGTCCCTTTGCCTCAAAGTCTATGCACAAATATTACCATTATTAAATAAATAACATTTGAAGTTTAATGTTAGTAAAATTTAATTGTGGAAATGTTTTGTGTTCAGTGGATCAAATATCATTTTTGGAATTTTCAGATAAAACTACTTAGTAGGGACATTTAAAAAATTCATTGCAATGACATGAAAAGGAAATCTGGTCAAAAATTTCACAAATTTTTTATGAGGTTTATCTCCTGTCTGAATTAGTAATCTAGACAAAAGAGAAAAAAATATTTCACAGTATTTATATAGTAGACATCAAATACTAACATTTCTATGTCTCTATCAGTTTCACTAGAACTAAATGAATACAACTAGAGAAGAATGCATTTTGTAGACACATCTAAATTAAATAAATCTGCCTTGACATGTCATCTTCTAATTATTCACACTCATGCCATCCTATATTATATATGACTGCAGGTTTTCAAATGAAATACATCTACTAAATAAGATCCTGGAAATCAGATTTCATGATCTTGACGGTGTCTTCAAAATTTCTTTGCTAATTTTAGAGTAATTCGACATTTGGAAAGAGTTAAGGCCTGAAATATGTAGATATCAAAGTTAGATCACTGTAGCCATTTGCTTGTAGGGCGACTGAAAAGTACGTTTACATTTTTTACTCTTCAGAAACAGAGAATTCCAACTAGTAGCCTGACATCAAGGAAACCTACTCTCTGATCTCAGGCAGGCATCTTAGCATAAAGAAGACGTTAACTAGCAACTCTGGCTTTCTGAGCATCTATGATATGCTTAACACATGCTAGACAGTTTATATTTTATAATCTCAAATAAAACTATAAGATTAAATAACCCCCAACAACACATGTAGAGAAAATGGCAGAGCTGGGATCTGAACCTGGGTCAGCCTAACCCCAAATCTCATGTCCTTTTGGTCTCTTTTCCAGGTTAAGTGGAGAATCTCTGAACCATAAGAAGTATTCTTTCTGGAGAGAGTAGCAGGATTCTATCCTGTCACTAGACCCCATAAATTCCCTTTGTGTTCCTTCTGAGCATGGTCCTAGTGCTTCTTAAGAAGGTCCATATCTTCTCCCCAACAACAAAACATTTAACACAGCTCCAGACAAATCAACACAGGCAAAGGGTCTTTTCTGTTTACTTTATGTTCTCACAACCATTGACCTCTTGGCATTAGGTTCAATTCCTGTGAACTGGCAGCCTTTCCTTCCAGGCTTGCCACCTCCACTAGTTCATCATCCTTGCCCAGGAACTCTTAACCCATGCTAATGTGAGAGAAAACAGAAACACACTGAATGCTTTTACCTTTTAAAAATCAGATCTTCAACAAAGAAAATAACTCTAAGCAGGATGGCTTATCGACAGTCAGAGGCACTTATTTCAGGCCCTCTCTCTGGTTTCCTGCCCTTCATTCCTCTATATCAGACATGGTTTTGAGCCCAAAGATGCAATAAAACTGCTCTCACCAAAGTCACTGATGACGTTCTTGTGCAAAATTACAGTTGGATCTCTACTTAACACAGACAACATTCCCTTCTAAATGAATACAGCATAAAAGTTCTCCTCTACTACTACACTTTGATCAGTTTCTGCATCCACTTCTACTAGTTTGGGGTTTACATTTACTCCTGAATATTTAAAAAAAAAAAAATGTTGCCAACAACATTACATTATATTTCTCACATTTAATTTTTCCCTTGAATTCTACTTTATCTGATATTAATATTGTCATAATTGATTCTCATTTGCCAGTGCTAAGAGATCTTATCCTATTCTTTTTAATTTTAATTTTGATGGATCACTATGTTTTAATTGTGAAAAAAAACAACATAAAAATAAAATTCATCATCTTAACCATTTTTAAAAAATTATTTTTGTAGTTGTAGATAGAGCTTGCCTTTATTTTATTTGCTTATTTTTGTACACAGCTAAGAACTGAACCCAGTGCCTCACACATGCTAGGCAAGTGCTCTGCCACTGAACAGTCTCAACCCACCTTAGCCATTTTTAAGTGTACTGTTTAGTACTGTTAAGTGTATTGAAATTGTTGTGAAAGAAATCTCCAGAATATTTTCATCTTGCAAAACTGAAACTTTAGGCCTGTTAAACCACTCCCATTTCCCCCTCCTCACAGCCTCTGGTAATCACCATTCCACCTTCTGTTTCTATGAATCTGACTGGGGGGGAGGGGGTCATTATGTTTTAAAACTCTTTCATTAACAGTATTCAGTTGGATTTTTAAAAGCCCAATTTGAGCGTTGGCCCTTTATTGCTTAGCCCAAGTGTATTTATTGAGATAATAAATATACTTGTATTTATTTTTATCACTTTATCTTTTTATGTGTTTCTGTGCCATGTACTTTATTTTCCATTTCATTATAAAGAATAGACTTTGTTTGCTTTTATTTTAGTATTTTAGGAAACCAAAATGTTTTTATTTGACTTGTAGCTATCTTTTAAGTCACCAAATGTCATGAGCAGTTAATAAATCATTGCTTTGAACTATGTGAAACCTGGACAGTGAGACCTGCCAGGGGAACACCCATTTGCAACATGACTTCTGCTGATAGGAAAGTTCCACACTTGTCATGGAATTCACTAGCTCAGAAGCCCTGACCTCAGATCCCAGCTGCCCAAAGGTAGAAAAGATGGGCGTAACCTGCTAAGCCCCAACCATGTAGTTTTTCTCAACTTCATCCTGTTTACCTCAAGAAGTTTTTCACACTGAAACCCTTTAATGCCCATACCTATAAAATAAATGAGCAGATTTTCGTTCTTTCTTAGATCCAGTCTCCATTAGAGCTGGATCATCCCACCTGGTTCTCGCTTTTCACTTATTTCCGTGTCTTTGTCTTTATTTCTTAAATCTGTCACACCTCTAATATTTCTAATCCAACTCACCACCCTAGTTTGGGGAAACAGAGTAAACATTACACAGGTCATGATAACCAAATACACACAAAACTATATTTCTGTATGAAGTCTAGAACAAGATTATTTCTAAACCTTTGATTTAAAGTCAAAAAGAGAAAATAATTCTCTAAATTATTCTATCCCTGTATTAACAATTTACTCAGGAAATTTTCCACTAAGTGCCTGTGGGATACGCATGGTAAATTTTATGTTCTGGACCCTGTATGGCCTTAAATTATCTTTCTATTCTGTCTTACTACTGTCAGAACTCAAGGCAGGCCAACTGATTTCCATTCTCCCCCAAATCAGCTATAATAAGGAAGGAAACACTGTTTTAAAACTAAAGAATATGTTCCAGAGCCTAATAGAAGGAGTCTATCTAGACAGAAAAAGAATCTAGCTAGAACGAATAGAAGAGCCACATTCAGTTATATGGCACCCCTACTAGATTTTCCTGCAGTAGGTGTAACCTGAAGTTTATCATGAGGACAGGGCATTGTTTTCCCAAATATGGAAAGAAGATTTTAAGTGAAATCATAAGCCAATGTTCTCTCTAACTTATTCTTATACAAAAAATTAAACATAAAATAAGGGGAAAATGGTTAAGGAAAATGTAGCTCTGTCATTTATGCTTGAATAAGAAATTAATTAATCAGAGTATTCCACCCACCACCTCACAGTCATACTGAAGGATATCCCACCCAGACAAGGACCAAATCCCACCTTGTACTTCTCCATCTTCTGCTGTGCTAAAGGGAAAGATACAGCTTAGAAACAGAAGAGCAGTAAATGAAGAGAACCCTAGCCACTCATCGGCCATGTGACAAGAATTCTCCCTTCCTCATTTATCCTGGGATAATATCATCAACTACTTCATAAGGCCACTTTAAAGTAAAATAAAATCATGCATTACCAATCATCTAGTCCTGTACTTGGTCTGTAGTAGGTATTCACAAAATAGTGTTTCAAAAAAAATACTTAAATGCCGTTTTTAATTCAAAGAACATAAAAGGCTGCTTTTTATTCATTAAAGCAATGTATTTACTCTTATATTTCATATATAATTCAGCTTTTTTCTTTTCCTCCACCACTTTCCTAACTATAACGTGCTTCACCTTTTAAATATAGGCTGCATTTGAATCTCTTAATGTGCTGAGAAGTAACAAGAAATACATAACACTTAGATGAGACACTCATACCAAAAATGAGTTTGCTTTCCTAAGTAGGAAAAACAACTTTTCTTAAAGAAGATTCACATGTGAGAAAGCTCAGGCGTAGCCCTACGTCACTGAACCAAGGCCTCACTGCAAAAACAAGCCCGAGATTCCGCAGATTTACCAAATTTGAAATTACAAGCAATAATGAATTATATATTTTAAAAGTGATGTCCCTCATGAAGGAACAGGTCAGTTCACTCTCAGGTAATTGTAATATCAACTACTTTGTATGATATCTTTATAAATTAAATTACAGTGTATGCAGGCAATCACATGTTTTAGAGACAAAGTTTCCCCCATCAGGATGATCCAAAATCTTCTCTATCATGTCATTTAAAGTAATTATCTTGCCTCTCAAAAAATCCAAGCTAGTTATTTTTAAAATACCATTGTTAGTTAGTCTTGCTTTTTGAAAGGCAAGGTCATTCTGTTTGTGCGGTTGTTTCCACTGACCTCTAGACAAAGCTCAACTGTAATTCTTACTAGGTTGAATTCAGGGAAGTGATCTGGTGGTGCTTAGTATGGAGCCACTTCAGTTATGATTTATACTACTCAGAGAAGTGCATTCAAAGAAGCAATCCACCCTAAGGAATAGGCACAGATTCATGATTAAAACTAGAGCACTAGGGACAGATTCACCTCAGTTAAAATGTCTGCTTCTCAAGAAATGTCACCTTCATCAAGGTAGTCTACTGTACAAGACTTGGTTTCCCTTATCTCTAAAATGGGTAGATAAGTATCCCTAGTAATAGATTTGAGCTATGAAGCTCAAATGAGACAGCAATCCACATTTACCAAGCATGGCACTGCATTCAACAGGTTCTCAATAAATGCCAGGCTCAGCAGCACAATTCTTAATCAGTACAGAATCATCAATGAAATTTTCTTTTTTCTGCAAAACTAATGGAAATACTAGCTACTTCTAATCAACACAAAAAATTCATCAAAAAATGGATAACAATGAGATCTTCAAGGACCGATAAGCTCCAGGACCATGCTATTGACACTATTTAGTCCTCACAACAGCCCAGTATTATCATTGCCACATTAGAGATGAAGCTAAAGATTACAAATATCCACAGCTAAAATGGGTAAGAGTTGAGAGTTTACTACTTCTCCCTTACTTCCTATTCCCCTAGTATCTGACACTAACAATCTCTCACTAAATGTCTGATGATAAAAACATAAAAATAACAACAAAGCAAACCAATACTGCATCACTAATATGCATATGGATTTATCTTTGTAAAGAAAGCCTAACCTTATGGTTCATTTATTTAAAACAATATTCATTTAGACAAACAGAACCATAAACATATAATTCAGACTGTCCCTTAATATATCTTGGTAAAGGAAGATTCCAGCATTGCCCTTCTTCAATCCTAGAAGATTCTGACTGCTGTACCCAGATGACCTTCTCAGTGTTAAATTACTATCACCTTAAAAACTGGTCTCTCTCTCATCAGTGCTGGCAAAAATGTAAAAGAGTCACTGTAGAAAGCAGTTTGGCATGTCCATATAAAACTAAATATGTGCTCATGACCTAGTAGCTGTATTCTTGGGCATTTATCCCAGAGAAATGAAAACTCATACATACAAAAATCTTTATACAAATGTCTATAACAGTTTTGTTTGCAATAAAATAAATTTAACAAATGAATGTGTAAATAAGACTGCAAATAACCCAAAAGTCCTTCAATGGATAAATGATTAAACAAACCCCAGCACAATCACACTATGCAATGCTACTCAGTAATGCAAAGGAACGAACTATTTATAACAACTGAATGGACATCGAGGCATTATGCTTAATGGAAAAAAGTCAATTTCAAAAAATTATGTACAGTGTGATTCTATTTGTGTAGCATTCTTAAAATGATAAAATTATAGAAACGGAGAATGGATAAGTATTTATGAGGGAACCAGGGAGCAGTAGAGGGAGAGATTCATCTAAAAAGTAAAAACACAAGGAAGATCCATCACAGTGGTGAAACACACAAATCTATAGATGGTTTAAACTTCATAGAATTAGGCGCACACACACACACGTGTAGGCACAAACTGAAAACTAAACAAAGAAGACAGTCTAGTTTAATAGTAACATACCAACATCAACGTCCTGGTTTTAATATTATACTACAAATGTGTAAGATATTATCACTAAGGAAGCTGGGTAAAGGGTACATGGGACTCCTTGTGTATGAGTAATTTCCTATGAGTCTATAATTATAATTATTCCAAAAGTAAAAGTTAAAAAAAAAAAAGGTTCCAAACTTCCAAGTAACTTTTTACCTCATTCATATATAGAAATCTATAAATAGTCTGGACAATGTTCATCTTTTTATGGGGCTGTGATTTCCACGAGGTTACTCAAACTACCAACGCACTGCAGACTAGAATCCATGTCACCTAACACAAATGAAGAAGCAAATGCCTCCCCATAACCATACCTATAGCTTTGGGTTTCCAGTCAAGTCATTTCCCCAGCATCAAGTGCTTGGGAATCTTTATCCAAAAGAAAAAAGGCTTTGAATGCATTAGACATGGAAACACTTAACTCCCTGGAAAGGTCAGGAGAGGCTTCTCCCACCAAGGGAAATTCGAGCCGAAAATGAAGGTTGTGTAAGAAGTCACCTGGCAGACCTAGAAGGAAAGAGCGGCAGGCCTAGGACAGTATTCCAGGTTTAGAGTGATCCAAGGATGGGGGCAGGCAGAGTGAAGACAGCACAAGTCACCTGAGAGAGAGGGAGGGAGGAGGAGACTGGGCAGGTAGCAAGCACCAGCTGTTAAAGGCCTGTAGTGCCACCTCACAGGCCGTGAGTCTCAAGGCTGCAGCATACATACCCCTCATGCTCCACCAATGACAAAGGGTCACTCAGCCTTTGTATGCTAGGATACCTATATTACATTTCTCTTCCTCCTATGAATGCCTTTTGGTGGTTAAAATAAAAACAAGATATCATGGCCAGGCAAGATGATGCACGTCTGTAATACCAGCAACTTGGGAGGCTAAGGCAGGAGGATTGAAAGTTCAAAGCCAGCCTCAGCAATTTAGTGAAGCCCTAAGCAACTTAGGGAAACTCTATCTCCAAATGAAAAATAAAAAGGGCTGGGGATGTGGCTCA
Source organism: Glaucomys volans (assembly GCA_020662805.1). NCBI lineage: Eukaryota > Metazoa > Chordata > Mammalia > Rodentia > Sciuridae > Glaucomys > Glaucomys volans. Next base: position 5,581 of record JAJEJO010004989.1, on the reverse strand, counting down.
GTGGTTAAGTGACCCTGAGTTCAATCCCCGGTACCAAAAAAAAAAAAAAATCTATCTATATATAGCTGTATATATCTATAGATATATGGATATATCTATAGATATATCTCTCATGGCATCACGGTTCTAATGGTTTCCCCAGTAAATCCCAACATGATGCTCTATTTGTTTTCTAAGTAGATGGTGGGCCAGGAAGGGGGGTTAAAATTAAACTAGGGCTGAATGCTGTCACTAGTGTAAGTAATACACACATAATATACATAGTAATAATGGGCTAAGCTTCAAACATATGTTTTGATTCAATCTGCCTTTTCTCAAAGCTGGTTTGTAATCACAAAATAAGCTTAAGTCTTGTTTTTAAGTTGGTGAGTATGGAAAAAAAATTAAATGTTTAGGGGGTAAGTAAAAATACAGAAGCATTCTGCCAAAGGGAACCGATAATTTTTTATCTAAATTTAACAGCCTTGTTCATGGCGAAAGTAAAATATTAATGGCATTGCAAAGCTGAATTTACATGGGCTATAATTCACAATCTTGGGAATACAGTCTTTATTTTATGTAAAGCCATTACATCAGTAGAAGTTACCAAAAATAAATCCATTTGACTTGCAGTATTTTAAACAGAGCCATTTCTCCCAGTGTCAAGTTAACTTTGAAATACGCAGACTTATAATAGTGAAAACCTAAACAATATCAAGAAAATGGCAGGCCACAAGCCATAAATATGTCCTAACACTAACAAATGTGATTCTGCTTCTTGTGGTATTTGAGATGTCGCTGACTCTTTGAAATAATCTAAAGCTCTCAGCATGAGATGTATGCTTCGTGCTAGACGAGATCAGTTCTTTCAGCACTTCAGATTGTTTTAAAATGTGCTGTGGCCCGTGACCAATCAGTCACTGCAACAACTAGAGCACCCAAACTCAAGTATATACAGCCACATGATCCCCTGTCTACCTGGGGCAGACTGGGAGGCAGGCAACTCCAACAGGAAACAGAGATATTAATTCAACAAACATCAGGCTGGGTCATTCATCCACTTGAGGCACTGAGGGAAAAAAAATCAACTACGTTTACATACACTAGGCTGTGCGCTTCTTGAGGGTGGTAACTGTCTTATTCCCCCTTGTAACTTCAGCCCCTGAGATGATAAATAAATAATTATTTTTTTTACTAAATGAATTAATGATAGAATGCATACGTACAAAGTACAAGAAATAGCTAAAATGTGATACACGTATTATTTATTTACTCACTTTTGTTGCAACATTCATTAAGTGCTTATGAGGAGTCAAGTATGATGTCAGTTGTTGAGGAGACAAAAAGAATCACATGGCATAGATCCTGCTTTTAAAGACACAAGAGGAGAGACAGATGTGAACCCCAATGACACAGAAAGGAGGCAGAGAAAAGAACAAAGGAGGGTAGTAACAAACTTCATGGCTTCAACTGATCTACCGGCATAGGGATGAGGAGGAGATACTTTTAAATTCTATCCCTGGAAAGAGGGCAGGGGTCCTAGGGGGAAAACATGCAGGGCCTGGAGGCAGAAGACCAAATCATACAAAAGAGGCCCTTCATATAATCATTATCACTGTGAGCCTGAGAAGCTTTTGAAATCTCATTTCAGGCAGATTTATTGGTATCTCTTTCGAGGGCTAAGATAAAAGGGGTGTGAGGAGGGGAGGAGAGGGTGGCAGTACTCAGACCATCAGGAAAGCGTGGACTGCCACAGCGGCCAGTTCTCACTTTGATAAGATCTCTTAAATCCATATAAACTGGCCTCCTACTTTGGAGCCGAAGGTCATTTTCTCTGTGGTGGCTTAGTCTTAACTATAAGGATTCCTGAAGAGGCTCATGCCACACAGTTTCAAAGGCGTAGTTCTGCCTGAATTAAAAAGGTTCACCACAGTTACAGAAGCACAGATTGCCATTCCAAAAGGATTTCTAGGTATCACGAACAAATGAGTGGAACATAACCAGGAAGAACCTGGGAGAAAAACAGGACATTTGGTCATCCCAGCCTTGTGGCAGCTCGCACAAAGGATGCGATGCTAAAAATAGAATCAACAAACATTCACGCAGAGCTGGTATCTGGAAACAGCACAGAGATTGATTGCATCCCTGCCCTGAAAAGACCTTACAGGAGGAAGCTATGGAGAACAGGCAGGCATACACACACCAAGGCAGTCAGACAAATGCTTTCATGGGGGATAAAAGGCTTCAGTCTTGCTAGTTCACCTGCATTCCATATCCTTGGTTACAAAGCAGGAGGGAGCAGGGGACCCATAGAGAAAAATTCTTAAAGAATGAACAAAATATTCTCTGGCTTTAAGGCAATTTACTCCTGGTTTATTCTTCCCCTGGGGCACCTAGCCCACAGCCTGACAGACCCACTCTCCCTACAGGATTCATTAAATAAGGAGCACTGCCCTCAGCTCAACTTTGCTCTCTGTCCAGAGTTTCACTCCCAAATTTCACTTGACAGTGGATGGAAGTGAAATATTAGATTCAGTATTCAGGTTCCTTAAAATGTAGCATAATAAATTCTAGGATCACCAAATACCTTAAATTCCACAAGAATGATCTCCTTCTCTAATATAATGACCCCCCGGGACTTTGAAATCTTTACTGCAACCTAAATCCCAGGACAGGAATATAGGAAACACCACTTCTCTGAGGTGTTTTAAAGGAAGACAATAAACTACAACAACAGTAGTTAAATGTGTGCCTGTGAAAGTCACTGATTTCCTCAAATGAAGAAGCAATCCCAGGTATGGTTCTTTCCAGCCAGACAGAAACAAAATAGAGTCCAAAAATGACTGAGGCAGAATTTACCTGTCAACTTCAAAAATATTTTTGTCATGCATCTTCTTAAACATCTTCAAATAATCTAAACTTTCCTATTTAATCTTGTATCTATGTGCTCAGACTTTGTACTTCCTTACCTAAATGTAAAAGAATGGGTATAAAGACTGTTTTGATGTATTCTAAAAGGAATAAAGACTGTATACAGAAAAGTACTGTATACAGGCTGATAGTTATTAAGTGGACTAGTGTTTCTCAAACTGTAAGTCATTCCTCATTAATGCTTCATGAAATCACCCATCCAATGGAGTGGAATGGAATGGAACAGCATAGAATGGAAAAGAAAAACTAGAGTGTAACTCACGTTGTCAGGCTAACTATTATTTGGTGTAACTTGTGTCATGCTGTGAGGTTAGGTTGATCAAAGTGACATTTTGAAAAATGTTATGTGCTACTCATATTATTCTGAATTCTACTCCATCCCAATGCTTTAGAATCATTTCTATTGTAATCAGACTAAGTCCCAGAGTCTATCATTTAGACTCAAAGAAGAAAAATTGGGTTCAGCCTTCAGTATAACAATAGCATTACTCCTCCCTGACACACAGAAAGCCAGCAGTGACCACAGCTGCTAGAGAGGAGGTAAATGCTCCATCTAGAATCATCAAGACCCTACTTCTCTTAAAGTAATCTGTTCTACAGACACCAGACTTCAAAACGATGAGTTGACCCAATAACTTCAGAGGGTGTACAGAAGTGCTCTTACTAATGTTTATAAATAAATTTAAATTTTTATTGGGGCTGAGGATGTAGCTCAGTGGTAGAACACTTGCCTAGCATGTGCAAGGCCCTGGGTTCAAATCCCAGTACCACAAAAAAAAAAACACAAAAAATTATGATTATAATATACCTGAGTCTACAAAAATAGATTCTAGAATGATAGATATATCAAGGTGAGTTTCAAAAACTCTCATGTGTGTTAACCTAGTTAGTAAGAAAAATACTCCCCCATGATAAGCATGTTCTATTCCTCAGAGAAGTAATGCTATAATTTTTTTTAAAACCACATTTACTTCAGTAATTTTCTTAATCAGTATTCACTTTTGACTGCTATAAAATTCATCTCAACCTTAAAATACATAAACACAAACAAAATAAATAAAAACAATCTGCTTAATCAATGAAGCCCTTCATGTATAATTTACTCGTTTTAAATCCTTGGTCAGTTCAATTTTGCCTTAACTAAGACATAATTTGCTTTAACTAAGACATAATTATTCCAACTGGGGCTCTTTAAATTAATTCACTTACATTACTAAATTGAAAGTGGGTGTATTTTTCAAGCAAATAAGATTCAAGATTGTTTTTTGTACTGCATTGTAAGTCATTTAAAAATAGCTAAATCCATGGAAGTAAACAGCCTCTCAATTAATATATTTAAGCTTTATCTTTTTTTCTTTTTCATGCTTTTTGTCAACCCCAGAACACCTATCTACCTACAATAATACAAAGATAGGTATAAAGTATATATTTCTTGATACAGAAAGTACCATACAACTGGTAGGTACTGAAGGAAAAAAAAGTGGTTCTGGAATGGAAAGATTCCATGAGACATGTTAAATTTATTCCAATACACAATTACAGTCTAATTTATTTATTAAATTTTATTTCCTAAAGCAAGTTATTAGCTATATAACCCATCTCCATTAATCAACAGAAAACCATCAATCCAAGCATTCAGTATTACATCCCCTCAACTGACATCCTGCTGTCTTGATTAAGCAGCTTGTACACGATTATAAAGGAATTAAAGAGCATCGAGACTAGAAATTCAACCATCAGAAACTTAAATTGGAAAAAAAGAGACCCTTTTCAAAGTTTACATAATATTCTAATCATTATTTTCACCAAAAAAATTAAATTATTCCAAATTATCCCAAAATGTAATGAAGACCTGATTTTTTATTCTTTCCCCATGGAATATCTGAAAGCCCAGTGGGAATAGAAAATAATAAGAAAAACTATCCATCCTTCTTGATTCCCTTCTACACACATCCTAATTCCAGGACACCTGCCACAAATGAATAATCTAAGTCTCTAGCAAAAGGAGAAAGTTAAGCATTAAACAACCATCAAGAACTAATAAGATTTTTCTCTTGGCATCTTCCATGCCACAGGTTAACAGGGGGATTCTTTGGACTGATTTCCAAAGATGCCAGTGTAAATTAAACATACTCTCAGAAGTTTTGATCCCATTGCAGTTGAGAACCCAAATCAACAGCTTGCAAAACTTCAAAGCTCTGAACAAATTCACAACAAAAAGAATGAAACTTGTTTATGACTAATAAGTATTTTAATACAAAAAGAAATATAGAAACATTAAGGACCTGCAGCACATAAAAAGTCATTATCTGCTTGTAGTTTTTTTCTGTGTGGTTTATTTAACAGCTGCAATCCCAGGCTGGCCTGTAAAATCACTCATCTTAAAATCATGCCACAATTCCCAATTCCACTGACCTGTATAATGCATTTAGGAAACACAAAATAATCTTTATTAGCCTAATCCAGGCATTTATAAAAAGATAAATCTGCTACAAAATGCCATCATTCATTCATTCGCTCCTGTGTATGGAGCTTCTCCCATGTGTCAAGCCTTTTGCTGGAGCATGAGGAGATGACTAAGAATCAACTCTGCCCTCACAGCTCATAATCAGGTGGAAGACAAAAGACTCCATAAAATAACTGGAGTCCAAGGTCGAATGCTGTAAAAAAA
>JAJEJO010004988.1:94998-151522 GCA_020662805.1 Glaucomys volans | reverse complement strand
TTTTTTTTTTTTTTAACATGAAAGGGAGTTAAGTGGTGAGGGCTTTTCTCTTGATTACTTTGTGCCATGGAAGCCTCTTAAGAACTGTGTATGAAAAATTTAAGCTTCCCCCATTCTTAAGGGAGAAAAAAACAAAGGACAGTCATCAGTTTGTCATTGTCACTGCAACTAAATTTTGCATGCAAAGCGTATCACTGTTTAGGTTGTTTGTTTAAAAGTCCAGAGCTCAGCATTTCCTAAGCTTGTTTTTGTTACTAAAATCTTGACTCTTGAGCAATGTGAGCCTCCTGAGTTTTCTTTGGACACTAGTTGTGACTCATGACTAGGCTGATAAGGTCTCCAAAGACACATGGGTGAAGTCTTAATGGAAAGTTTAATACTGACTCAGCTTGCTATCCATGGAGCCCCATGATGATGGGCCCCGGCAAGATCCACATTAAATGAACTTCCGCAGTCGGAATGCCCTCTCACTTCTTCCCCCCACTCCCATGATCCCTTTCCTTCTCCATTTTTTATTAACTCATCCATGAATTTTTACAAGGCTGTATTGAGTCGTATCAAATATAAAAGGGGAAACATTTACACATAGTCATGTGACTACCTGTCCAATCAAGATATAGAACATTCTCAACATTCTACAGGGCTCCCACATGCCCCCTCCCAGACAAAAAGTCTCCCTGCAAAGATAATCATGGTTCTGACTTTAATCACCACTGATTAATCACCATTGCCCCCCATGAACTTCATATAAATGGAATCATGCAGAACATGATTTCTGTCTCTGGGTTCTTTCATTCATCATTATGACTGTGACAGCCATTCACGTTAGTAACAGTTCTCTTTCTTATATTCCACTCTACGAATATACAAAAGTTTACTTTGAGGCATTCTCCTGCTACAGATCCCTTCTACTGCTGATAGTACCCATCTTTTTTATTCCACTCGTTTTTCTCTTGGTTCTGTCATCAAGCCCATCTAGATCTTTCTAGAAGTTATGAACCATCCCAGGTTCCATGAGATGGGTAGGTGAAAATATACTCAAGTCTTTGATATCCTGTCCTGGGGAGATTTTAGGTCCTTTCGAGTCTTCTAAGTACAAAAAGAACAGGAGGAGGAGGAGGAAGAGAAGCAGAAGACGTGGAAGAAGAAGAAGAAAAATCATTTCCTTGCTAACATTGATCCCTTTCAAAGTTTAACTTTGTCTGTTCAACTGATAGACTTGGTTTTTCAGTACCTATCATATGTCAAGAATTTTTTTAGGTCCTAGAAATGAAGCATCAAATAAGATGGACAAAGACACACTGTTCTTCTGAAGTCAACTTTCAAAGAAAATATCACATGTTGATAAAAAGCCATGAAGAAAATTAAAATAGGACAGTACAATAAAACAGCCAGAAAAGGTCTCTCTGAGGGGAACACAGAATGACAAGAAATAGCCAGCTGCAGCAGGGTCAGGGGAGCCATCAGGAGGACACATATTCTCAGCAGGCAAGACAACCATGTCGAAGCTAAGTCAAGAACAAATCTGATCTTCTTAAAGGACAGAAGGCAGGCTCGTGAGGATACCATGTACTGGGAACAAAAGCAACAGAAGAAGAGAACAGGGAGGTTATCAGGGACTGCAGTGAGGTGCTGAGACCTCATTCTAGGTGTATTGGGAAGCAATCAGAGCGCTGTATGTAGGTAAGGGATCTAGGAAAATGGCTTGAAGAGTCTCAGGAGTAATGATGTCAGAAAGAGGCCACTTCCCTCAATGATGGACAGTGTGTCTTGCTAAGATAGTAGCAAAGAATTAGTAGACAGTTCAACTTTTCAAAGGGAGAGTCAACATAATATGGCCTGGATAAGATGTGCCATTACACTCCTGTTATAGTTTGGATGTAGCTAAACCATTACTGCTAACCTTATTTTGCAAACCTATAAATTAAGTAAACCTCCAAAGCCCTCATAAATGTTAAATGCTGGAATTAGAACATCGGCCAAGGCACACTCACTCCCAAGCTCATTTGCCCAGTCATAACACAAAGCTATTAGAGACAGAGTAGGCAGAATCTGCTGAAAAGCCCATTTGCCACCTCCAGGGTAGCAGCATAAAATAAGCTCACATGTGAGACAATGCAGGAAGGTTCAGAGGAGAAATGATTGGGTTGTAAGAGTCTTAACCCAATCAGTGAATTAATTGAGGTGGTAGGGTGTGGCTGGAGGAGGTGGGAATTGGGACATGGCTATGAGATATATATTTTGTATCTGGAGAGTGGAGTCTCTCTCTCTCTGCTGTCTGATGATGTGAGCTGCTTCCGTCTGCCATGCTCTTCCGCCATGATGTTCTGCCTCACCTGGAGCCCCAAGGAATGGAGCCAGTCTTCTATGGACTAAGATCTCTCCAACCATGAACCCTCAAATAAACCTTTCTTCCTATATAATTGTGTTGGTCAGATCATTTAGTCACAGCAGTGGGGGGAAAAAAAAAAAAAACCTCAACAAGTTTCTGTCTTCTTGTATGTCTTACTTAGGACCCCTCTGCTACTAGGACGGTGGAGGAAAGAATAAATATTAAAGGAAAAGAAAATCCTTCCTCACAGTAATAGCTTGTATTGACCCTTGATGTGCACAAAGTATTTTCACATACACATTCTCATTTCATTCTTCCAACAATTTTATAAGGGAAGGGAGCAGACATAATGAGTTTAGTTTCACAAATAAACCCAGGATTTAAAGATCCTAATGGACCAACCAAGGACACACATTTGTAAGTTGTGAATTCAAGCCTGGCACACATCCTCCTGACACTGGGCCCTCCATATTGTTTTCCAGAGATATTTGCTTTAATGATTATAATAAATCTTGGCTTTTATTGAGTGATCTCTCTTTGCCAGACGCTGTGGCAATTCATGACATATATCACCTCTCTTAATCCTACAATATAAAAACCATTACTGCTAACCTTATTTTGCAAACCTATAAATTAAGTAAACTCCAAAGCCTTCATAAATGTTAAATGCTGGAATTAGAACATCAGCCAAGGCACACTCACTCCCAAGCTCATTTGCCCAGTCATAACACAAAGCTATTAGAGACAGAGTAGGCAGAATCTGCTGAAAAACCTATTTGCCACCTCCAGGGTAGCAGCATAAAATAATTTCTAATACTAATATTCTCTCAGACTCTGTACTGATAAATAAATACACAAAGATTCTGGGCATTTTGTTCCTTATCCATGATACTAAGGAATGTATTTGTCAGTTTCTCTCCCTAGCCTCTGAAAAATGTCTGAGATGTGAGATCTGATGATCTGCCCATTTACCATTTGATCCCTCGCAACATCCATCTATAGCCACCAGTGTAATTAGAGATGTGTCAAAATATCAGAGCTGTTGGCAGGGTTTACTTTATCATTTGCTCAGAAAATATAAAACATCCATTTCAGAGCCAGCACTACATGGTTATAAACACTTCTTAAAGACAGAAGTTAACAATGGAAATGCCAACTCACCCAGAAAAAAAAAAAAAAAAAAAAAACACTTTTGTACAAGATTACCTTCAAGGTATCTTCTATTATATAGTCAAATATTACATTATTTAAAAATCAGATTCAGAATGCTTTCTGATTAAAATAGTTTTGGTTTCATAAATCCTGCATCTGTTATTCAAATGCCTTCTATTAAATTATATAGCATTTAGAGTTGGAAGAGACCCGGGAGGGCTATGTAATCTAATGGCCTCTAGTTATAGACAGAGATACTTAGTTCCACAAAATTTACTGTGTGTGCAGGGTCCCCCGGTGAGTTGATGACAAAGCCAAGTCTATGGCCCTGTCCTCTGACTGCCAGCACAGGGAGTCCACTTTGCCATCTCTCTTTGCATGTTACTTTTACTACCATATTAAGTCTCCTTCTCTGATAATGCTATTTATAAACTTAGTCTAGAGCCATTTATATCAATACATATGGAGAGAATCATCTACATAAACTGAGTTTAATATACTTTACACATATACTTTATGTACTCATATACTTCATAGTTGAGTCAATGTTCCAGATCAAGTTCAAATGCAGCTGCTTTGATTCCCTCAGACAGAATAAGTCTTTCTGTCATTGTGTTTCCAGATAGGTCTGTTCATTTTCCAATGGTTAAGTTGTATTCTAATTTCTCCATTAAATGTCTGCCTTCCCTATACGATTGTGAGCTCATTCAGGCAAAGATTGCCTTAATCCATCTCGTATCCTTCAGCATCTTTGATGAAATACTGTGTTAGTCAGCTTCCTATCACTGTGACAAAATACATGGCATGGGATAAATAACTTATAAGGAGAAAAGACCTGTTCCGATTCACAGTTTAAGAGTTTTCAGTCCCCAGTTGCTTGGCCATGTTGCTTTTGGGCCTGTGGCGAGGCAGAGCATCATGGGAAGGAGTGTGCAACAGAAGAGGTTTCATGGCAGCCTGGAAACAGGGAGGGGGAGGGGAGGGAAATGGGGAGAGAGAAAGAAAAAAGGGGCCAGGGTCTAATATCCACTTCAAGGGCCTATCCCCAGTGACCTTATGTCCTTCCATGAAGTCCCACTTCCTGAATATTCACCACCTCCCAGTAGTCCCGCAAGTTGGGCACCAAAGCTTTAATACATGGCTTTCAGGAGACTTTCAGATCCAAACCCTAATAAATGCATCCTCAGTAAAGCTTTTATGAATAAATGTGTCATTAAATTAATCAGTTATTGGAAACTGCCTTATCTATTCTCTGAACTCAGAGATAGAATAATCAATGTATTGGTATCATGCAAAAAAAAAAAAACTTGGTGTAAATAAGTCGTAAATAATGCAATGTAAATAGCCAACGAGGTTACTGTGGGAGAGAAGAATTTTATCAATCTGGGTCCAATCAGGAAATCAAGAGACAAACCACAATTAAACAAAAGTTTACTATAAATAATTATTAAGCTATGACAGAAAATAACTGAGGATTAAAAAAAAAAGGTACCTTGGACCAAAGAGCATCCAAGGAAGGAAGACCCCACTCCACAAGGCTGAGTTTCAGACTTCATCAAAGGTATAGCTGCACCCTCCTGGAAGGTGAAAACACTGCTGGGTTGCCAGGGCCATGGCTGGTCCAGAGTTGTTGGACAGGCAGCAGTCCTTCAGGGCACAATGAGCCCTGGCCTTCAGAGAGAGTCACACCAGCATTGTGGGTGCAAGGTCCAGAGAACATGGTACCTACAACAGGAGAGACATGAGAAGCAAACTTCTGGGGCCAAAGCCAGCTGAGGTTGCTGGAAGGACAGAGAAGGAACTGGAGTGCCATTGAGGAAATGAGGCCAAGAGTATGAAAGGCCTTGAGCAAGATGATATGCAGGCCCAGGCTGGGGTTACTAAGGGATTACCCACTCAGGTACACAGCTGGGGCAGAGCGCCACTGAATCATCCCCACAGGAGCAGGTAAAGGAATACAAACACTGCAACTCTAAGGAGGAGAAGATGCCCCCCTCCTCTTACAATGTCCCTCCAACACCCTCTGGTGACAAAGTGTAACAGCATGCTCACTGAGAAGTTCAGGGAAGTCCAGTCCTCTAATTCTGTTTTCTTGTCTGTGAAATGAACCCACTGGCAGTACCCACCTTGTATGTCAATAAGTAGGATTGCATGGGCGCTTAGAACAGTGAGGACATGTACGCGGATCAGAGAAGAGCGCCTAGGATCATGAGAGCTCCAGTGTTTGCTCCAGTGCTTGGAATCAGGAAACCCAAGTTCTGTTTCCAGCCCTTTTGTTCGGGTCTCTGGACCAGGGACAGGCATTCACCCTGGGCCTTAGTTCCTGCAGCTGTAAAGTGGCCCTTCTCCACTGTTAACCTCCCATGTCCCCATCTCACATTCCTGAAGGTCACACCTTTGTCTCCACACTAAGAGAAACCCTCAGGGCATACAGTGAGCTTAACCCTCAAAGCTAAAGCTGAATGGTCTCACTGATAAATGAATGATGATGCATAATGGGGGGGGGGGGGAAAGACGGGCGGACAGAAAGCATGGAGGGAAGGGAGGGGTGGGGGGGGTAAAAATAATAACAGAAATTGTGACAGATACCATTGCCCTGTGTACATGCATGAACACACAGATGGTGTGACTCTACTTTGTGTACAACCAGAGAAACAATAGCTGTACTCCATTTGTGTTCAATGAATCAATAAGTAAATAAAAATAAATAAATAAAATTTAAAAAAAAAAAAAGCTAAAGCTGAAAAACTGGAGGGTAAGGTGGGTTGGCTCTACTAAGAAATGCTAAAGACATTTACAAGACAAAAATAGCCATTCGGTGTTATGGTTTTTCAGACTCTACACATTTAGAAAATCTTCCTTCTACAGGTTCTTAGACATTTCTGCCAAGATTTTTTTTTCAGAATCAGCCTTGGTTAGCAGCAACAGGAAAACTAGGAATTTATCCATGCTTAGATTAGATGATCTCTTTCAAAAGATGGCAAGAAAGAGGTGAAGAAGGTTCTATTGCCTTAAAATTATTATCCCCATCACTCTGCACCCACACTGGCCTTCACTTACTGAAGGGAAGAGAATTGGCCTTATTGAATTCCAAGTGCATGTGGGGAGAATATTGCATTAAGTTATAACTTGCCATATATATCTTAGTATGGATTATCTCATCAAATGCCTCCCAAGGGGTCCAGAATCCTAGAAAGTACGTTGATGCCAGAGGCTGAAAATAGCTTTTGTCACCTGGTTTAAAAAAAAAAAAAAATGGTGGGAACATCGCAAGGGAAGCTGGAAGAGCCTGAGAAATAGCTAACCTCATAGTTCTTCATGGACCCATCTCAGAAGGAAGATCACCTAAAGGAGGCCCACTAATATTTTCCTGCCACAAGAGTCCAAAATTTCATGAATTTTATTGCTTGGGTTAGAGATTTTCTTTTCCAAAATTCACCTAATACTCAGAATCATCTAGGGTACTTGTTAAAAAATACAGATTCTAGGCTCCCATTCCCAAGTACACTGGATTGAATGCTCCAAAGGTTAAGTCCTGGAGACTTGCAACAGTTCCTCAGATGGTTCTTATAATCAGGAAATAGTGAGTTAATAGAACATTTGATTATAGTCCACACTGGATGTACTATACCTAAACAGACTTCTGAGTCACAGAACCCCTGGACAGAATACACAGGGCCTCGCAAGAGTACTAAGTGCTGGTTATGGTCAACGTCTCACTCAACTCAGCCTGGGATAACACTACCATTAACAGGGTAGCTTCAAAAACATGATTTCTCGCTGGGCACAGTGGTGCACGCCTGTAATTCCAGCTGCTTGGGAGGCTGAGGCAGGAGAATCGCGAGTTCAAAGCCAGCCTCAGCAACTTAGCGAGGCCCTAAGCAACTCAGTGAGACCCTGTCTCAAATAAAATACAAAATAGGGCTGGGGATGTGGCTCAGTGGTGGAGTGCCCCTGGGTTCAATCCTCAATACAAAAAAAAAAAAAAAAATACATGATTTCTCATAGTTCGTAGTTATAGGTTTAAGATCAAGGTGCTGACATGGTAGATTTAATTCTGAAGCCTCTTCGCATGGCTTATTAGGTAGCTGCCATCTTGCTATGTGCTTGCGTAACTCTTCCTGGTTTTCTCATTGGTGGAGGGAGGGAGACTGGGTTATCTCTAGTATCCCTTCTTACATGGGTACAACCATCATGAGGACCCCTGTTTGGAGTGATATACTTTACTATATGGAATGTTATGAGGGATGTACTATGCTAAATGGAATATTATGAGTGTTATGAATAATGTAGTATTGTGTGTAATGTGCAACTCAAATGATGGAACTGTGTGAAACCTAATGATATAACCCAAAAAAGAGGTGTAACCAATTAAAGACAGTTTAGAACAACCACACCCAACATACCCAGTGCCATCCACCTTATTGAGCCAAGACAGAACCTTAGTTCTTCCAAAGAAGAACTATAAGACCAAGCAGAGAGCAGGCAATCGGACAATGGAGAAGACAGAAACTAGCCTCTCTTCCACCTGCAACAAATTCTCCGAGCGCCCTCCAGGTTGGATTGACTCCCAGCGAATCTGGCCTTAAGAAATGTCACATGGTGATCCCTGGGATGTTGGTGTGAGACTTAGTTTAGGTTAGGATAAGTAATTGTGATTGTGTGCAGTGAACAGCATTGAGAACTTACCCATTCTCTCATCTCAAACCTTAATCTCTCATAACAGCCCCACCCTCATGAGCTCTTCAAACCCTACTTACCTTTCAAAGACCCTACCTCCAAATAATACAGCACTGGGGAGGAGACACATTAAACACATGACAGTCAGTATTCGAAAACCCTAGGTTAAATAATAATTTACACGAAACTTCTTCCAAAATTCAAAGGTTACCTGGGAAATGACAGCACACTCCAACCAGTGTCAGGCATTAATGCATTGAGAAGCTGTAGTTTAGCTGGTAGAGTCAAGATCCAAAACAAACAGGGCTCAGGGGAAGTGCTCTTTCAGGACACAAAGGGAACAGGGGACTCCATCTAGGAAGGCTAGATTGTGATGTGAGTTGTGGAACAGTGCTTCTGAAATTCTAATGTGCACATGAGTCACCAGGAGTCCTGATACAAAGTGAATTCAGATTCAGCCTGTCTGCTCAGGTCTGAGATTCTGCATTTCTGAACCACTGGGCCACACACCACACTGAGGAGTGCTTAGAGCAGGCAGTTCAGGAAGCCAGGAGGGAGTGCCACCAAAGATAGGCTTTTTCAGCCTAAAATTTTTGCTTGGAGTTGATGATCTAACACCACAGCAAAAGGCTGACTTCCAAAGTATCATCTAGAAGAAAAGAGTGTCAGAAACCCAACTTTTAAAAAATAACTTCAAAAGAACAGAAATCAAATAGTCATAAATTATTTTCAATTGTCACCAGATTATAACAATGGTTGGTTTCCAAAAGTTTTGTATTGAGTCATCAGTACTGCCATAATCTTTTCACAGAACCCCTGTTCAAAAGAAATACCAAAGCTGGGCGCGGTGGCACATGCCTGTAATCCCAGCACTCAGGAGGCTGAGTCAGGAGGATCGCAAGTTCAAAGCCAGCCTCAGCAACTTAGCCAGGCCCTAAGCAACTCAGTGAGACCCTGTCTCTAAATAAAATACAAAATAGGGCTGGGGATGTGGCTCAGTGGCAGAGGGCCCCTGGGTTCAATCCCCAGTACCAGGAAAAAAAAGAAATACCAATTGTTCTAATAGTTAAGTAGTTAGGTCCATACAACTTAGGGCCACAGGAACTTACTAATTGGAAGGTGTGGGATGATCACACAACTTCTCCAAATTGGAATGAGATTGGAAACCACCAATCAGGAATTGCTATGTATCACAGCAACTGTTAAGAATCCAGCTTCAAAAACTACATGACATCATTGAAAGCAACAAAGACAAACTTTTGAAGAAACTGTGAACTATCTCAGGCTAATAGTTTATGTGGTGTCCAACAAATATTAAATATCTCTGTACTTCCCTCCAAAACTGAACATTTTCAGAGGCACCGCCAAAGGACCTTGGCATGGTTTTGGAACTGCAGGATCAAAACCTTTCTGAGTACCCAGGGTGACCAGAGGCCAAGCAGGAATTTCAGAAGACAGAAATTTCCCAAGGAATACCTGTAAGCAATACAACAAAATTTCCCCGAGATATTAAAGAGAAATCAGTTATTCTCTGGCTTGTTAGAACAAAGGTATCTCCTGCTTATACCAACATTTAGATTCTTCAAATCAAAGTGATGATCTTTTGAAGGAAAATTATATTTCTAATATTTTCCCAGCAGTCATACGCCACTTTCCCATCAGAAAAAAAAAATGACGTAGCACCTAATTACTATTGTTCTTTCATTTTCTTACATTCACCTTCTATTTCCTTGACATTAAATCAAAGAGAACAATTTCAAACATTCAAGCCTCACCAAAAAAAAAAAAAAAAAAGGGGAACCTTGATTGATTCAAAGTTTTACTTTATGTACCTACAATTTCCCAGTAGTCCTATTTCTCAATCAGAATTTGAATAATCTTTACAACATGGATTCCCCCAAACTCGGATTTAATGACTCAGTAGGTTCAGAAAGAGAAATAACAGCTGCAGCTCATCCCACTGTGCTCTTCGGTAATGACAATGTTATACCACATTAGCAATTGTGACATTAATAAAAAGAAGCCCATAGGATTAACCAAAGACAGCTGACTTTAGTCAAATGTAGGTCAGGCTTTGTTTGCTCAGAAACTGGTAATAAATTCCCAGGTAAGTGCTCTCGTGTGTCACACATATATGTCAGGAGCATAATTTCAGCCTCACTAAATGATTCACATTTTTAAGTTTCTGCAAGCCATTTTTGAATTACTGTTAAGCATTTAATTCCGCTGCCAGGCCTAGAGGCTCCTTAAAATTATTAACTTATGTGACATTACAGCGTGTTTTTCCTTTAGGCAACACTTAAGAACACCTTGGAGGGTTTTGCAATCACCTTCCAGATACTGAAGTTCTTACTAGAAGAGGCTCAGGGGTCACCCCTAATTGACAGCATAATTTCGGAGGAAGTAGGGTTGATGTGAAGATAGCCATCTTCAAGCACAAAGTTCTGTCACAGCCAAGATCACTGCCAGCCTACCGTTCATGCTACAATCTCATCAAGTCTTATGACAGGCTTTCTACAAACAAGAAGTCCAGAACCACGCAACCCTAAAATATATCTTAAAATATGAGCACTATGAAAACCAGTTTAGCGGTTTCTTAAAAAGTTAAATATATTCCTACCATATAATCTTGTCATTGCTCTCCCAGGTATCTAAGAAATAAAACCAGATGTCCACAAAGCAGCCCTGAACAAAAATGTCCACAACAACTGTTCTGATAATGGCCCCACCCTAGAAACAATGCAGATCAACAGGAAAATGGGAAAAGAAAAGGTGGTTTATTCATATGGGGGACCCTACTTATCACAAGAAAGGAAGTTGCTGCAAATCCATTGGAGAATCACAGACCAATCTCTGAAACATTATGGTTAGTGAAAGTAGCTAGATCTTTGTATTGTGTGGCCCAATGATGTGATATTCTAGGGCACCCAGAATGGTGCTCCAAGTGACAGAGTAGAGTGGGACAGGGACAATCTAAGAAGGGGTAGGAGAGCATGGCTGAGGTCATGAAATGGTCCCTACCTTGTTGGAATGATGTCATGTGCAAGTCCATGTTTGTCATTCATCAAACTTTTACATATAAGATTTCTACATTGAGAATCCACATCCACATTATACCTCAAAAAATAAAATAATGCATGTGTCCTGAAAACCCTTAAATTTTGTACTTAAGCTATATTGTCAACTACCTTTATTAAATCTTAATACTTAATATGTTAAAATACTTAATATAATACTTTATATTTACTATAAATATATATTCATATTTATATTATGAAGTCTTTTAGATGTGAGCGAAAAAAGAGGTGTTACCTTGATGAGTTACTAACCCCTTTTTATTTACTATAAATATATATTCATATTTATATTATGAAGTCTTTCAGATGTGAGCGAAAAAAGAGGTGTTACCTGGATGAGTTACTAACCCCTTTTTACCCAAGAAAAGGTATTAGGCAACATATATAATGACTGAAATAAACAGATCATTTCAATTGACTTGCATTTTAATTCCTCCCACATGAAAATGGCATAATTTGAGAGCTCTGCGTTTATAAATTGGGAAGATTAGAAAAATATGAATGGGCATTAATGCAATTAAGGACTTCAAGTGAATTTATGTTAATGAGGAGGAGCAGTTGCAAGATGAGGAAAACCAGTAAATGATACAAAATTCTTTTGCATTTCTAATATTCAACAGAGCTCAGCTGACTCTTCCAATAAAAAACCTGGTCTCCACTACCATTATGATTCAGACCTTGTCACTGGCTTTGAAGTAGGATTCCTCACTGGTTTTCCTAATTGTACTGTCATCGCCACCCCCCTTTATTGATTGATTGATTGATTGATTGATTGTGGTACAGGTACCAGGAATTTAACCCAACTCTACCACTGAGCTACAATTCCCAGCCCTTTTTAAATTTTTATTTTGAAACAGGGTCTTGCTATTTTGCCTAGGCTGTCCTTGAACTTGCAAGCCTCCCACCTCAGCCTTCCAAGTCGCTGGGATTACCAGCATGTGCCACCACACTTGGCTTGACTTATCTACTTTAAAGCCACCAGGTTAGTCTCAAGGCACAGTCTGAGCATTTCCTGGCATTCTTCACAATGACAGTCCTTAGCAGTTCAAACCATACTTGGTATTCAAACACCCGGGTCCGTGTGACTACAGTCAGCTCTGTGTTGCACCTAATCTCATGGCCACTTTTCCCTGGCCTCCCATCAGTCTACAGGACTCTGTACAGGTCTCAGCTCTCCTATTCCTGCCACTGGGCCTTTGCTCATGCTGCCTCCCATGTGAACTTCATTCACAGTCCAATTCATCCAAGCTTTCGAGACCCACTTGAGCTGCCACCAGTTGTCCAATCATCATCACCCCTTCTGTCCTGTGAAGTGGTTTGAAACATGCAGCTTCAAAACTTAGTTTCTGGGGCTGGAGTTGTGGCTCAGTGGTAGAGCGCTTGCCTAGCATGTATGAAGTACTGGGTTCGATTCTCAGCACCACATATAAATAAATGAATAAAATGAAGTTTATCAACATCTAAAAAATGTTTAAAACAAAAAAAAACTTAGTTTCCCAGCTGTCAGAATTTAGGCCAAGTTACTTCTCTCTATGCATCCATTTCTTCGAATGTCACAAAATTTTAAGAAAAATTGTCCCTCTCTGATATGACTGTTGGCATTGGGAAATGAGATAATGTACATCAAGTGCTTAGACTGACACACATTTTAAGTGCTCATTAATATATACCCCCAAATCTGCCACCTAAAATAGAGCAAATTCTCTTAAGTGGACAAATTATATTTTAAGAATTGAGAGAACTTGCAAATGGGAGATTTTTGAGGAATATCACAGCCTACCAGAAGGTTGGAAGTGGATAACTTTCGCTGCTATTTTCAAAACTGGGCAGCAGTTAGGTTTTTGAAACTGCAGAATGGTGAGATTGATGTTAATTTGAGGCAGGAAGAGTCTGGTTAAAAGGGAAAACAAAAACAAAAATAAAATAAAGGAGTAGTAGCCCAGGTAGCAAACAAATAAAAACACATGTCTGCATCAAGATGTACACATGAATATTCAGAGCAGCTTCATTCATAATGGCCAAAATCTAGAAACAAATGTCAGCCAGAATCCTAGTCAGTCATGAAGATAGATCAACAACACAGATGGATTTCAAAATCATTATAGCAAGTGAAGAAAACCAAACACACAAAAAAGGTACATACTGCCTAATTCCATTTAGTGAAATTCTAGAAAATGCAACTGGCCAGTCATGATAGAAAGAAGGTCAGCGCTGCCTGGGGAGCAGGCAGGGAGGGCAGGCGCAATGTGGCCGTGAAGGGGTGTGAGGAAGTCCTAGCAGCTAAGGGTGATGTGCTGTGTTTCCATTCTGGCCTTGGTTTCAAGGATCTGTACACAATTCTGTCAAAATTCACCCAATTGTATTCTTTAAATGGAAGCAATTTGTTCCTTGTATTAAGTCAGTGAGAACCTATAAAATGAAGAGCTGCTGACTGGGATATGGTACTTTTTCACTAAGAAGATGTCTACAATTGTCTGACAAATTTTCCTTCCTCTACGGGGCCATAGGTTGCAGTATCTGGGACATGAAGCAAATGCAGAGTGGCTGGACCTCAGCTGGATGCTTGGCTCAGGACATGTGGTTGGATCCAATGAGCCTTACAGCCTGACTGCCAGGACACTTGGATAATTCAGACAAGATTCCTGTGTTGTCCTAGATTTCTAGTGGCAGATCACTGGCTTCAGCATGCTGCCTGCCTAACATTTTTATCAATTATTTCAATACCTAAGGGCTCAGCCATCAACTCTGTTGACAGAACCCTAGGATGTTGGGTGAGAGCTGGGGATCTAAATCATCTTGACAGTCTACACAGTAGTTCAGCTCTAACAAGGGGAAACTTCATGGAGAC
Organism: Glaucomys volans; assembly: GCA_020662805.1. Taxonomy (NCBI): domain Eukaryota; kingdom Metazoa; phylum Chordata; class Mammalia; order Rodentia; family Sciuridae; genus Glaucomys; species Glaucomys volans. The sequence goes on along the minus strand of JAJEJO010004988.1, from coordinate 137,433 downwards.
AACTACTAAACAGCTGAACTAACTGAGTCTCCAATTCAACTTTCCAAGTATGAGAGATATCCTGCCTGATCATGATGTCTCTAGAAAGAGCAGCCTTAGGATCACAATCAATGATCAACTCAGTGTCAACCAACGATGAAATGTAACTCTTAAAGAAGTTAGTAAGACCTTGGGTTACATCAAGGAAGGTAGAAGCCTGAAGGAAGTGAAATTTTCATTTTCTCCATAATAGACTTCAAAACATTGCTTAATGGAGGGAAACAGTAGAATTAGATGACAGGAAGAAAAAACAGTATGTCTTTAACCTGTTAAGTAACTTAAGGACTGAATCTGTGTCTTAGTTATCTTGCCATCACTAGCACCTATTTTGATTCCCAGAGTGGTCATAATTATTGTTATCAAAGTAAATGGTATTATATATTGATAAGGCTTGAATCAATACCATGTAAGTAAGTGGGAAAGTAATAAAGGGTTTTAAGCCTGGAGAACAGAGGACTGAAGGAGTGGGGAGGGAGGGGTAAAGCAGGCAGGATAGCCCAAGATGTGCCTATGGTCACTACAGTGGCTACAAATTTATGGTCAGTTCCCTCCATCAAGCAGTGGGATGGTACTTCCCAGCCCTTAAAACATAAGCTGAATCCATGACCACTTGGACCAAGAAAGATAAGGACAAATTACACTGTACAGATCTAGGTCCAGTCTTTATGAAAACAGGTATCAGTTTAATATGAGAAAAACTTTCTTAGAGAAGCAACATCCCCTGATTGATTACAAAGTCCTGAATTATCACCCAATAAGGGATCTATAGAAAAGACACATTCATCTGATAAAAATGACATCAGATAGCTTTTAAGTTGCCTTTCAACCCGAGATTTCCTAACAGATATGCAATTTGAGGGCCAGCTCTTTGCAGAGATCAAAGGTGTGCCCAACAGGAATAGAAGGATGGACAGATGGAAGGAAGGACAGATGATATAGTCTGGCATTTTCAAATACTCAGCACCACCTGTCTGTGGCCACATTAACTGCCAAAAATAAGCCAGATCTGAAAGACTAGGAATTCAAAAGTTATGTGTGCCTCCAAAAGTTTGCCAAACACCTTTGAGTGGCAAAATATGGGCTGCCTAGTGAATGCATACGAAAGCATTTTCCTAAGAAAATGAGAATCTCATATGAAAATCTCTTCGTATGTTCTGACTAGCTGACTCTAAGCAGGAGTCACTGTGGCCTGTGTCATTTCTATATTCAGCGTCAGCTCTGAAAGTCAGGAACCCAAGCTCCAGTGCAAAAGAAAGACATGAGCCAGGCATGGTGGTGCACACCTGGAATCTCCGCAACTCAGGAGGCTGAGGCAGGAGGATCTCGAGTTCACAGCCAGCCTCAGCAAGAGCGAGGCCCTAAGCAACTCAGTGAGACCCTGTCTCTAAATAAAATACAAAATAGGGGAATGTGGCTCAGTGGTTAAGCACCCCTGAATTCAACCCCCATACCAAAAAACAAAAGAGGAAGGTGTGAGCAACTGAGAGGCAGCACCAGCCAGCAGCCACAAGTCCTGCTCTCCCCGCTCCCAGGTGACTGCTCTCTGACTTTGGCTTTACTTGCTATTTCTACCCATCACTCCTGTCACATACTCCCTATTATGAGATGTTTCGACATGGCACACCCCGTGTCCTCAACAACAGGACTCTTCATGCCTAAGATTTTACTTCATGGACTTTCTAACACCATTATATACTTTCTTCTCTAAAGCAGAGAGTCAAGTATGAGTTCTAGGAAGTGGTATGCAAATTTTTATAACCATGACCTACAGTCAAAAAAAACCTGACATCACAACCTAATACACAGAAGACAAAATAAAATTTGCTTTCCTGTGTGCCATAAATTCCAATATTTTCTATTCATTTCTTAGGCTGTTGGTGAGAACTCACTAGTCTGCCTTTAGGGTTCCCTAGAGCAAAGGGGCTGGTAATTTGAAAACTGCCTCAGGGATCATCATCCACAGTACTTTGAGAGAGTGTGGCAGTGGCCAAGTGCCCCAAAACCAAGTCACCAACAGTAGAAGTAGAGCCCCGAGTTCCCCAAACCTAGAAAGACTGAAAATAAAGAGTTCATGCATAATGAATAAGACTGACTAAATGTAGAAATTAATTCAAGAATATGTGCAGTTGCATGGATTTGAAAATATTCAAGTCCAATCAAGGTGTCCAAGATATATAGCATGATGTTAGTCTTACTAGATTATAATTCAAATAGGACAATTTGAGACCTGGAAATTTTGTCTGAAGAAATCCTATTAATAGCAAGCTCTGACAGCACTGGGGTCTTGTAAGTGGGAAGTCAAAAGATGAGGACTTATTTGTAGGTCCTCCTATCCAGGGGAAACACGACTGCAGCCCCTGAATGCAAATATCCAGCCTGTATATAGCAACTTTAACAGAGAAGAGAGGGAAGGTGGAACATGAGACTCTCGTGGTTCAGTGACACTTGTCCCCTTTCTCTTCACCCAGATCCACTAAGCAACTTATGACTTAAACATTGGTTTTCCATATTTGTTTTCCTAAAGAGGTAATATGAATTTGACATCCATTTGCCAGTTCTATTTCTCTCTATAAATTTAGAGATCAGGATCTTGATTAATAGACATGAATCTCAGGGGTTTGGTTACAGGACCATTTCTATACCAAATAAAATATCAAGTTTGTGGAAAGCAGGCAATCAGACCTAGGATAGGGCAGCTCTTCCAGGCTGATATCACTTTAGACAGAGCCTGCCTGGGCAGCCAGCCAGGCTGTCTCAAAGAAATCCCTCTCTCCACTCTGTCACTAGACCTATAACAAGTTATTCAGAGGTTGATGGGTGACACAGCGAATGAAAACATATTGGTCTCGTAGAGAAAAGCATTGACCTAGCATTCCTTTAGCCAGCTGGAGTGAAGGAAAATTATGGAGACCCTGTGAAATTTGTTTTCACACACCAAAGCTGGGTGTAGTCCAACCTTCCACAGACTGAAGTTAATATTTTTAAGGAAAGATAAAACGAACGGTCTGTGTCATAGAGTCTGATGGCCATCTCAAGACTTCGCATTTCCAATGTATGGCTGTATGTGACTTTCATTGCATTCCAACATCATTTCTTCTCTCCACACATATTTTGTAGCACCAGATTCAATGGTCACAAAGAAAGTGAAGACTCCACCCTCAAGGGGCTCTAAGTCTGGATCAGAAGGACAAATGATTATACGACAGTGTAAGAAATAGTGTTATACACAATATAAAGCCAAGGCATCACAGGAGTAATGCAGTCGGGCACAGTGGTGCACACCTGTTATGGTTTGGATGTGAGGTGTCCCCCAAAAGCTCACATGTGAGACAATGCAGGAAGATTCAGAGAAGTAATTGGGTTGTAAGAGTCTTAACCCCATTAGTGAATTAATCCCTTATGGGATTAATTGAAGTGGCAGGGTGGGGCTGGAGGAGTTGGAATTGGGGCGTGGCTTTGGGGTATATATGTTACATCTGGAGGGTGGAGACTTTCTCTGCTACCTGATGACGTGAGCTGCTTCCCATATTCTTCCACCATGATTCAGCCTCACTTTGAGCTCTGAGGAATGGAGCCAGCCCTCTGTGAACTAAGACCTCTGAAACCATGAACCCTCAAATAAACCTTTCCTCCTCTATAATAGTGCTGGTCAGATCATTTAGTCACAGCAGTGAAAAAGCTGACCAAAACACCTGTCATTCCAGCTACCCTAGAGACTGAGGCAGAAGGATCCTTTGAGCCCAGGACTTCAAGACCAGTGTGGGAAACAGTGAGATCCCATCTCAAAAAAAAAAAAAAATAGAATTAACTCAAACTAAGAGAGGGAGACCGAAGGATTCACCAGGGAGATATTAGAGGTAGGTTGTGGGAGGTAACTGGAGGTCACAAAGCCCACTAGTGGAGAAGGAGGAGAATGTGTGCGGGAGCCTCCGATGTACAAGGAATGTGACAGGATTGGTCTTGGCACTCCCGTGAGTGTAAAGGGAATATTTTTGTCATTGCAAATCTGCTTTTATTTAAGGAACACAGCATTATGTCCAGGCTTACATTTTTAATGACCTTCCGATACATAGCAGGACCTGGAGGAGTTCATTGGCAATACTAGAGTAGGGGTCCAATAAGATTACCTAGCTGATGCTCTTAGTGGGGGACTGTTCCGAGCTAATGCATGCACATAAGGCTGTTCTATTATTTGGCTCAGTGTTATCTTGATTTGTGTTGTTCTCTAACAAAAACGGAATTAACATTAATATAAACTCTTGCCACAGGAAACACAAATAGTTTTGATGATAATTTATTTTTTTTCTTTTCCCGAAGCCACCTAAAATGACAGAGAAATCTTTTAAGTGGGAATGTAGTGCACTTACAGCTAGTTTTTTAAACACGCAATTTGTCTGGTTTTGTATCATCTTAAAACATGTAATTGTGTGAACGGAGGCCTCATTTACCAATGCCTAGCAACTTTCTACTCTGTTTGCTAAATAGGAGGAACAGTCTCCGCAGGTGTCCAATTCCCACTTTTAGATTAGCCACCCAGAGCACTAGGGGCGGGGAAGGATGGTGGACGCCAGAGAGTTGGGTCCAGCATCAGGGATCAACCAAAGGCAATGGACATCTCAGGAAGGTCAGAGTGCAGAACTGGGAAGGCCATCCAGCCCAAGCCACACACCAGTGCGGAAGCTCTAGGAATCAGGTGACAGGTCAGAGGCAGGGCTGAGAGTTCCAAGCACCAACAAATGAACAGTGGCAGTGACTTCTTATGGCCTGCAATCAGGACACATTCAGGGAGGGGACTGCACTGAAAAAAAGATTTGCTACCCTCCTGGTTAAAAAGGAGTCCTGTTTCTTTCAAAGGCAGGTATCGGACATTACTTTATAAAATCAAGTTCTTCTATGATACCACAAATAAACATAATCAAACAAATTAATACAAATATAAAAGGACCTGAGGGCAAGGGGGAAAAAAATCTCATTTTTCCTAATTATCATAAATTTAAGAGTTTCTTATGATTTTTCATGAATCATTGATACACATCAAAATAAACTCTAAGATAACATCTATTCTGTTATGATGTCAGGACACAGTCAAATTGCCAATTATCATTTAAGATAGCATTTATTTCTTTGCTTATATGCTTGTGTACACATCTCTTATTCCAACAAGAACTGAAGGTGGTTTGTCAAGCGAGTAAATACGAGACTGTTTGCATACCCTCTTCCTGAGCTATATACAGGCTGAATACCCCTTATACAAAATGCTTAGGGCAATAAGTGTTTCAATTTGGGTTTTTTGGTTTTTTTTCTGGATTTTGGAAGATTTACATATAAATAATGAGACAGCTTCAGGATGGGACCCAAGTCTGAATACGAAATTCATTTATGTCTCATATACATCTTAGATAGAGCCTGAAGGTAACCTTTACACAATATTTTGGTGCAGCTATAACTGAATACATGGGGTCAGGTGTGGAATCTTTCTCTTGTGTCATCATGCTGACACTCAAAAAGTTTGATTTGAGAGCCTTCTGTATTTCAGGTTTCCATGTTAGGGATGTTCAACCTGAAGCGAAGGCAAAGCATTAATGCACTTGAGTATATTTAAATATTTACATTCAAAAATAAAAGTATTTCCATACACAATTTTAAAACAATGGGAGGACAGTCACCAAACTGAACATAGTACATCATTGCAGAAGGTATTACCTTTCCACTTGTACATTTAAAATGAAAAGTATGTAGCACAGGGAGTCAAACAGCAGACGTCATCAGTGCACACAAAAACCAGATGAACCAATAGAAACAAACGATCTAGGATGTCCCAGATTAACACATTTCTTTTTTTTTTTTTTTTTTTGGTACTGGGGATTGAACCCAGGGGCACTCCACCACTGAGCCACATCCCCAGCCCTATTTTGTATTTTATTTAGAGACAGGGTCTCACTGAGTTGCTCAGGGCCTTGCTAAGTTGCTGAGGCTGGCTTTGAACCCGTGATCCTCCTGCCTCAGCCTCCTAAGTGCTGGGATTACAGGTGTGCGTCACCACGCCCGGCTATAACACATTTCTTAAAAAGTAAAAGTCAGGGATATAAATTATTTTCTCAGTTTTTTAGGAGTTTTAAATGAAAACATCAGTGCTAGTAAATATCATAAATTGTTTCTCATTTCAATTTTGTGTCTCCTTTGTTGCTGTTTCTGGTCGTTTTTATGTCTCTGCTATCACACCTTCAACTATCAGTTAAGCACATGACAGTTGGCTTTGACTTCTAGGATTGGACCAGGCAACACTGGCCTCTCTGATTTCACTCAGAGAAGCCGCTTCAAAGCAGTTTAAAGTACTCTTTTAAAGAAATTCAAAATAATGATGTAAAGAAATAGATGAGCTTTTGAAAACACAGAAATAACAAGGGGGTTGACTGCACTGATCATGTGTCCATGGATGAGGTTGTCTGAAAATTAGAAATGTTACATTTGATTCAAAGCTTTCTTAATGATTTAATGTAAGAACTCCTCATTTTTATACGAAGTGTGTAGCTATAAATTTGAGACCTCATTTTAAGAGCTTATTCTAGAATAATATTGCCAATTTTTTTTTTGCTTATATGACATTATGTTAAGAAAGAAGAGATTACAAAGATTTTCCCTGCTGTAGGTCTTGAAAAATGTTTGAGATCGTTATAACCAGATATGTGAGTTAGTAATTAGTTATGACAAGGCTGAGGAACAAAGCCACCTTGTTTAAGAAACAATCCACTTTAAATAAAAGATTACTCTGCACCAAAAAATTCTAGCAAATGTAGTTACCTATGAGAAACACAAAGCCTAAGACTCCAGATCAACATGCTTGGATCTATTAAAGAGAAACTCTCAAGATTATAGAAGACTTTTCGCCATTCTTAGTAAGCATTTTAACATGTTAATAGAAATTAACATTAGGATGACAAGATAAAGAATCAGTAACTTAAATATTATGACAAATGATATACAAATATTTCCTACCCTTTCTAAGCCTCTTTCAATAAAGGACAACAACTAAATCAATGCTTTTCAATTCTAAAGTCCTCGTGTTAATGCTTTCTTTCAAGTTTTCATCAAATAACACAGAAATTATTTCAACTGCAATTTTAACCAAAGTAGAAAGAATCTAGAGCTTATAATAATTTATTTCTGCATTAGGAAAGATTTTTCTTTCGTCATAAAACTCAATTGAAAAGGGCATAGTAAAACAGCTATTCTTATCTATATTTGATGAGTGAATCAATTTGTATAACCTTTTGAAGAGGCAACTTGAATGTATTAAGAGATTTATATTAGCTATCTATTGTTACATTAAACCTTATTCCAAAACAATAGACACTGTTTATCTCCATTTCTGTGAGTTGGAAATTCAGAAACAGTTTAGCTAGGTGGCTTCAAGGTCCCTCTTGAAGTTGTAGTCAGTACCTTGGCCACTGGAAGCTGAGTTCATCCAAAGGCTTGTCTGGGGCCACAGGATCCACTTCAAAAATGACGCACTTGTCTGGATGTTGGACAGAGACCCTGGAGGAAGGTGCTGGCACCTGGCTCTTTCTACCGGACTGCTTGAGAATCCTATGAGTCAACTGGCTTCCCCAGGGCAGATGCCACAAAGGGACACAAGAAATTAACTGCAGGCTTTTTGAAGACCTGGTCTCCAAAGTCATACACCATTACTTCTGCCATGGTATATTAATTAGAAGTCATCAGTAAATCCATTTAGTAAGAGCCCCCTTTTGGAAGGAGTATCAAAGACATGTTAGACCTACATTAAAACCACAATAAGCTTTGATTCTAATGGTATGTGACAAAGTATCATATGAAAAAATATATATGGAAATATTAAAAAGCAAAGGAGAAAAGAATAAACTGCTGAAATCAGTTGCCTTTACGTGTTAGAACTTAACGTTCATACTCTCCACTCTTTTCAAAAAACTCCACTTTTCAATAGTCCCACGCATGGGGACATCCACTTGCCTCTATTCTCAGCTTGAGGTATATTTACAAACAGACTATATGCCATGCTCTTTAAAACTTACAAGGATTACCTCTTATGCAACTCTCTCCTAATATTTAACAGGAGAATTTCTTCTTTCCATTTTAAAATTATTAAATTTATGATTGTTGAAAAGCTCAATCCAAAAGACATAGCGAACAATCACTCCTGTTCATGCCAGTCATGGGCAGAACTCCTACACCCCACTCCCTAAAGGATCTTGCTATGTTCGCAGGAGTCCTGTCCAGTTGCTAAGACAAGAAACACACAGTGAAGGGCATTTGCAGGTCAGGACTCTGAGATCAAGCAAGATGTACAGCTGATCCCAGAAAGCCATTCCTGGACCCAGAAAATAGAAACAGGACTCTGTGTCAACTCACATTGTAACTCCTATGGTTGTCTTCTCCCTGCCACTCAGCTGAGAATGTTCCAGAACACAGATCTGCCAGGAACCACTCCCGTGTATGGATACAGGGGACTGATCAGCTAGAACCATCCTCCCTTCTCCTCCCCATCACACACAGTCTCCCACCACCCTGTTCCACCATGCATGTTCCCACTGGGACACTCATCACAAATTCTGTCGGTGCTCTACCCAGGCCCCCTGGAAACCTCCTTCCTAGTTCTGATCATCAATCTGATGGTTTCTGAGTGTTGTTTTTAAGAATTTACACCTGTAACAACAGTTGGAGATTCCTTCTGAGCTACTGGACTACTTTGCAGCAAGCACAGAAAGCTCAAAGTGCTTGGGAGTTCACATTGCACTCACTCACACCAAATACCATCATCACACAAACACACACACACACACACACACACACACACACACACACACAGTGATCTTTAACCAATGAGGTGTTGGAAGCCGAAATGTGAAAGCCCAGTTCCCTGTGGCAAGCCAGGACAAAATCTGTAATAACTCCTATCCTATCCTGCTTGCCTCATACCCTTTCCGATGTTGATGGGAACTCTTCCTTAGTAGGCTCTCAGCACAGATTCCTCCTTTCAGGATTTGCTTCCAGGAAATTGATGAAAACCCTAGAGACTGGGTGGAATTTAATTGCCCTGGAGACTAGGAATGTTAAAAGACCTCCCATACAAGGAACATTCCACACAGCACAGAAATGCCCTGCTCAAGGTGGCCATGAGCACCTGAAGAAATAATAGGAGGGAAAATCCAAAAATCAGAATGTTCAGCAAAGACCAAGAATAAGTCCAAAGTTTAGATTTGGTGGTGAAGGATATAGTTAATGGTGTCAATAGAGAGTGGCCAGAGCAAGAGGAAGAAATCGAGACAACGTGATCAATAGAAACCAAGGTAAAGAGAAAAGGGGAGCCAGCCAATCTGATGCCACTGAGGCCACATAAGAGCTGAGAACTGGCTCCTAGGTTTGCTCTGTGGAGGTCACTGGTACCCGGGACAAAAGCAATTGCTGAGGACAGTGAAAGTGAAGTTAGCTTTCAATGGGTTGAAGAATGAATGGACGTGAAGGAGGAGGAAACAGCTGTGTTTGCCTTTGAAGGTCAAAGGTGGCTGGCAAGAAACATGGGACTAGAGGACATTTTTCAAGAACACTTTAATGATAGAAATGATCCCGTAAGGAAGGAGCAATAGATGGTGTCTAAGAGAGAGGGAGGCAGAAAGGGCATGATTTAAGCAGGCAAGAAGGGATGGGACCTAGAACTCTCAAAATTTAGTTAAGATTCCCCAAGGATCCTGTTCTTAGAAACATAATGCTCATTCTCCCTGCAAGCCCACCTCTGTCCCTTCCCTGGGGACAATGATTTTTCATAAAGACTCACTCTTCCCAAACAACACATATAAAGACTTCCTGCACACACACACACACACACACACACACACACACACCCATAACAATAGTGCACATGCACACAAACACGTTTAGTTTTCTTGCCCTATGTGGTATTGAATAATGGTCAGAGAAGGTATGGGGGTGATTTTGACATTTGAAGAGCCATTCCACCTCCCTGGCCTCCTGTGAGCTTCTGTGGTGGTAAACCACTCAAGTATTTCAAGGGCTGCATCTTTGTGATGCACCCAGTGTGCATTTAGGGTCACTCACTTCCAGGTTGCTCCCAGTCAATGACAGCTTGGCAGGGCTGCTAGCACTGGGGGAATTCCTGCCCCATGTAGGATTCCTCTAACTGGAAGTTGCTCTGAAGCACCCCATCAGCCTGGTCTAGGTCTTCTTGGAGCTGCACTGCAATCTGAGGTGGTTTGAGGAATCCTTACTGCCTCATTTCCTTTCACGCTGTTCAAACCTGCAGCATGGTCTGAAGGCCCTGTCTGCTGCTGTGACCTCTCACTTTATCTGTCACAGATATTTCCCACAATAGATCTCTTGCACTTCTAATTCTGTCTCAAAGTCTGCTTTCTGCAAGACACAAACTGACACAAATTCCTCTTCCTTTGGAGATCCAGAAGGTGTCCAGGACTGAGATCTTGTTCGTTTGCCACTATTGGTCTTGGTTTTATGTAAGATAGCATCCTTTTCAATCAAGGACTTGGCATCTGTAGAAATATTAAATTCAATTTGTACACTTTTCAAGAAGTAGATGATTAATAAATTGTTGTTATTATTGTGAGCCATGCTCATTTTATAAATGATTGTTGTAACTTCTGTAAGATCCAGCCCTGATTGGTATCCATCTGCTCCCTATTGAGTAAGTGTAGTTCAAGAGATTGTTATTCTTCTTGTTTGCTCTTTTTCAACAAAGAAATCACAGTGCACAGTTGCCAAATGAATGGACTAGAATAATGTCATGATACAAATAGAGAGGAGAATGCCACCCAGGCATTCTCTATCAATAATAGGGTTCTTGATTACAAGCTATAGCTAAACTTAAGCAATAGGGAATTTATCAACATGTTGCAGGATGAAGAGAAAAGGACTGACAACAGGAGACCAGAACAAAGCTTAGAAATTGATTAAAAGGACCAAGGAGTCTCTGAGGGCTAGGAAGCAAGAAACAGGATTCAGTAATCGTTTCATGGCTAAAAAGTCCTGGGCAGAACTAGGCTACCATTGCTGCCACTAGTCATGTCATATATCTATCTATCTATCTATCTCTCTCTATCTCTCTCTCTCTCTCTCTCTCTCTCTCTCTCTCTCTCTGTCTCTCTCTCTGACATTCCTGTATCCAATTGGTTTGGTTCAAGCCAACATCTGTCTCCACAAGGGAGGGAGAAGAGAGATCCAGGAAGATCACTTTCAGTGACAGGAGGACAGGTATCTCTAGTACCAAGTCCATGAACAAAAGGGGAAAGAAATTCTTTCAGAGGAAATTAAGGAAGTATCATGATATCAGGTATCAGCTGGGTCCTGGGAAGAAAAAAGTTTTAATATAAATCATATCACACATTTCTATATCTAAAACAAGTCCTTTTCTATTATTTGAAAACCATGGAAAATTTGTTTAAAGAAAATATTAGAGGAGTTGTTCTCAACGAGGGCTAATGGAAAAGTTACCTAGGGAGACTACATGATCCTAACACTCAGGCCCAAACTCAAACCAATTAAGTAAGAATTTGGATGTTGGGAATCAGGCAACAGCATCTTTTAAAGCTTTCCTGATGATTCTGATGTACAACCAAACTCGAGAACAACTGTATTGGAAGAAAGCTCAATACGCAAAACAGACAAAACTGAGTTATTTCAGTTCAGTGGGGAAAAGTGGCACCTCTCCCATTCCTGATAGTCCCTGAGGCATCTGTAAGGAATCTACTTCACCAGCACTTAGGATAGATTGTAATTGTACATTTGCTGGCTCCTCTATTTTTTTCCTACTCCATATCCAATCTGTCAGGTTGACTCATCTTTCAAAAACACAATCAGAATCCCAGCAACACCCCTCTCCACCTTCCCTGCTACCATCCTGGTCCAAACTACCTTCATCTCTTACTTAAATTGTTGCAATACCTTTCTAATGGAGCTGCCTGCTTCTATCCTTGCCCCCTGCCATCTATTCCCAACACAGCAACAGGGGTGATTCTTGCATAAGATAAAGCAGGTCATGTCCCTCCTCTCCCATGGAATGAATGAAAGGACAAAAGAAGAACAAATGAAACAAATGAAGGAATGAAGTGAGACCTGCTGGCTTACTCTACAGTTCTTCCTTTTAGCTCTTTGCAATTGTATGAACTATGAACTACTTACTAACAATAGAACCAGGAATACAGGATAAATGGAGTCCCTTTGGGTAATAATGTAACAATTAAACCAGATAGCTCAAAGATAAATGGCTATCTGATGAATGAACATTTATGTTGATTAGAATACTCTGCAAATTGATAGATCATAGTAACATTAAGAATGTAATAAATCAGAAATATTGAGAAAATTATATAAATGCCAGCAAATATGAATTTGTCAATTGAAATCTTTTTAAAGGATAATTTTGTTTCATGCCATTGTTATTTTTTCTATTGAGCAATAGTAATATAAAGTCAAAATTATTCATTTAAGAATGACACTGACAATAAGGAAATGGATAATATAAAATATCTTATCTGGTTTTAAAATATAATATTTAAAACATTTTTTTGCAGTTGGTTTTAGTTCTGATTTTAACTAGTATTGAAAGGAGATGGCATCTCTTAGCGCCTGTTTATTTGGGACAGTGATGGTCTAAAATCTGTCCCTGTTTACAAAGTAGATAATGCCCATCTTCAAACAGAAAATTAAGTGTTCTGTAGATACAATAGACAATGGAGGACAAAGAGCAAGGCTGTGTGTTTCTGACACATTCAGAGCAGGGCAAAGAAATTCCCAGGAAATCCCCAACCCCCTGCCACATTTATTCTGAGCCAAGGTCAAATTCAGAAGGGAGGTAAATCATACACCCTAATACTCCCTAGAACATATTTCTCGGAACAAAGTTATAGACTTTCTCTAGGTTTCATCCCCAAATCTAAGAACAACCTCTTATCATGTAAAAGATAGTTCAGCATGTGTGAGTTACAGAAAGGTCAAGTTTAAAAAAGAAATACTGCAAACATCAAGGTTTGCTATAAATTCATTCTAGAATTTGTCGTATCCACAATAAGCCTTTCTAGAGCGTTCCTGGGTCTGTCTTCATCTCAGTCCCTAATCCAGAACAGATGTCATTCATTTAGAGCTTTCTGGCACAAACTGTTCAAACTGCCTTTTTCGCTCTAACATGGGTAAAAGCAGACAAGTTTGGTGTTGCTTGCAATACAAAATCACTCTCTATGCTTCAGCTAAGTCCCTGGCATCTTAGAGCACCCTGTTTCCACATGGGGAACAGCTCTGCTCAGCAGCAAACTTCAGACACTGACACCCATGAAAGCCAACCATGCAGCTCATGATTAAGTCATCATCTTGAAAGAGTCAGGGTTATGAATCAGCTTGCAATCCAGCATCTATGAATAAAAAGCCTGATGAGTTTAATTCAATGAATCATGAAAAGTCCAAAGAACAAAGCAAAAAATTAAGGAGGAATAAATCAGACCACTATGGAAGTTAGGGGAGAATGTGGTCTTATTGGGTTAGATTTCACAGCTGACAGAAGCAGGAAAGATGTATTTTCCCCTTAGGCCTGTTGACAAGGGGGTACTGCTATGCGGTAAAAGGCACCTCTCTGCCCTCAGAATGTCCCTTGCTGCCTAGACATATGCTCCGGGAATCTAACCTAGCCTCACTGTGCTTATAATGATCATAATTACATGTACATCGTGAACTTTACTTCTACTTTGCAATAACAGAAAACGTGTTTCTTTAACATACAGGTTCAGGCAAAGATTCCTGAATAGGACCCATCTAGCTCAGGAAATAAAGAGGGAAAAAAAATCAATAAATGGGATGGCATCAAATTAAAAAGAAAACTTCTGCACAGCAAAGGAAATAGGAGAACAAAGAGACAACCAACAGAATGGGAGAAAAATCTTTGCCAGCTACTCTTCCAAAAGAAGATTAATATCCAGAATCCATAAAGGGAAAAAAACCCTCAACATTAAATAAGCAAATAACCCCATCAATAAATGGGCAAAGTACTGAACAGAAAATTCGCAAAAGCAGCAGCACAAATGGTGAACCACTACATGAAAAAGTGTTCAATGTCTTTAACCATCAGGGAAATGCAAATCAAAACTACTCTGAGAGTCCATCTCCCTCCAGTCAGAATGGCAGTCATCAAGAATACAAACAACAATACATGCTGGTACAGATGCAGGGGAAAAAGGAACCCTTACTCACTGTTGGTGTGAATGTAAATTAGTATAGTCACTATGGAAATCAGTATGGAGATTCCTCGAAAAGCTAAAAGTAGAGCTACCATATGATCCAGCAATACCACTCCTTGGTATTTATCCAAAAGAATTAGAGTCTGCATACTTTAGAGATATGTTGTTTATTGTGGCACAATTCACAATAGCCAAGTTATGAAACCAGCCTAGGTGTCTATCAACAGATGAACAGATGTAAGTGTGGTATACTAACACAATGGAGTTCCGTTCATCTCTATGATGAACAAAATTATGTCATTTTCAGAAAAATGGATGGAACTGGGGAACAATTTTGAGCAAAGTAAGTCAGAGTCAGGAAAAGCACTGTATATTCTCCCTCATATATAAAAGCTAAAAGGGAAAAAAACACCACCATGAAAGTAGAACAGTGGCCATTAGGGTAAAGAGAAGGGATGGGATTGGGGATAGTAATGGGAAGGGAAATTGATTGAATTGTGGTTTTATGTATGTGTGAGTGTGCCACAAAGAAACCCACCATTCTGTGTAATTGAGATGCACTGATTTTTTTTTTTTTTCAATGTGTCTCTTAAGCATAAAGGGAACAGGAAGTTCCACTGTATCCGGTTAAATTTTCTGCTTTACCCAGTGGGAGGAGAAAATGGCTGAACTTCCTCCAAACACTGTCCATCCCCATTTCTCCAACTTACTTTTGCATACATGGCGAGAGCCCTATTCTTATTTAGCAACTACCTAAAAGCATCATGAACCCTAAACAAACATGCATACATAGGCTGCCAAATTTACTAGGCGTTTTTCTTTCAAAATTTGTTTCTGGCATGTTCCTTTGGTATAAAACCATATTTGCCACAATTCTTTAATTCATGTGTAACGTGGATTTACTGCAAAGTGACTTACTCATCACTGTGTTCTCTGGATTAGCTGGAGTTTGCTTTTAAGAAATTTTTTTTTTCAGAAATACACACACACACACACACACACACACACACATAATCCTTGCCCAGTCTATCCCTATAATTTATGTTCTTCTGTATTTTAATTTTGTTGAAAGGCTATCAGAGGGACATCTGATACCCTTTCTCCCTACAGGTCATCTTATTTTCTCCCTGAATGCTTTTTGAAAGTATTTGAAATTTTAAAATATCATAGGCCTTACCTGAACATTTTCATTAATACAGATAGATGTTGCATGAACATTTTCTGTATACAGACTCAGATCTCCCAGCATTTGGGCAAGTTCTTTTCTGTTAGATATCTGAATATCATTCTTTTTGCTCTGGTCTCCTTTTTAGAAACATCCATTATCTCTGTTTAATCACTACCTTCTGCTCCTAAGCTATCTATTTGTCATTATTTTTAACTCTTGATTGTTTTTCTCTATATCCTGAAAAGTGTGTTCTCCATTTTTCTGCTCTAGAATCTTTTCATCAGCTCCTGTTTTTTTTTCCTATTCATCCTAGAATAACGAATGCAAGGCTTCTGCTGCCTTGGTGTTTGCTCCACAGACTGAAAGCCTGGGTTCACTTGTTTCTCCTGATGTCCTTGGAATCCTCCTCAGATTAGGGTCCAGAGTGTGCCTGATGGAAACACCTACTTCCTATTCAACCTGAAGTAAATGGCACAAAGGGAGCCAAGGGCATTCCTAGCAGAGAAATGTCTGTTCCCAGTTTCTTCCCAGTGTCACTGAAGCTGCAAAGTCTCCAGCTTTCTGTTTCCTCCTATTTTTTGCCAGGCCTCCATGCCAGGTGACAGCTGTGCCTCTGCCCACCCCTTTCTTGGTCCTCCTGCCAACTGATTCAGGCACATCCTCACCACCCTGCTGGATACCTTCCCTGTCACTGCTATGTGAAGTCAGATGCTACCAGCGATGTTCATGTTGGCTTTCTTGGCTGTGGGAGTGTGTTCTGTGTGACTCTAAAACCCACCTGCATATCTTCAGCTAGTATTGGATACTGGGGGAATTAGGAGGTGTTCCAGGGTCTTCTTCACTGACTGCACCCAAACTGCTCCCCTTGTTCTGCTCTGACTCCTCCCTTTGGGACAGAGGGTGGCATACCCAAACCCTGGAGATTCCCTTTGCCACTAACCAATGTGGACCAGCAACTACAAAATGAAATCCTCTGTATGTATATTAAATCCTGTATCCGGTCTGTCAACATACCACCTACCATCACCTAGAAACCACAACACAAGAGCCTCATCTTGCTGTGGTGTTGGTTCTTTCAGTAGACTTGGATGGTCTCACCTCAGGACATGCAAGGAAGCTGGAAAGGTGTCTAATCTCTTTCTTCACTGAAACAACCTCCTTATCTCCCATATATTCCTGAACCCAACTGAAGTGTCTGGGGTCAGGCTGCTGTGAAACCCGGATGCACAGATTCACCTTATGCAGCATGCACACACACGGTAATTTTTGAAATGTATGTCTCCCCTAATGTTTGCAAAGAATCTTTGCACATTGGCTATTTCACTTGCTCCCCATGAGATTCATGCAAAGGAGAGATCATCATCACCTCTGCTTCATGAAGGGCAGGAAAACTCATGGCACCTTTGCAGCTTCACCCTGTCCAACATCCTTTGCCCTAGACATTCTCTAATAAGTTCCCATTACTTGAGTCCCCACAGACTCTGGCAGTTTTTCCAGACTTGCCTGTTCAGTCTTGCAAGTTCTCTGTTGCTGATCCTTCTTCACTTTGGATCACTGGATAAGAACTGGGCACATGAGACCTCCCCTGCTTCCTGCCTTGCCCTGTCATGGCCTGCAGCCATGGCTCCAATCACACTTTGCTCTGAGTCCTCAGCTGTGCACCAGCCCCTCTCATTTCCATGCCAAGTGTGGAGACTCAATCTGGGCAGAGCCCTGGAATCCCCAGTTACCAAGGAGAAGAAGCCAAATATAGAGAAGGAAATGAGACCTGAGAAGAGGCAGAATGTACCATGAACTGTGATCTACCAGACCAGGCAGACCAAGTCTGAAGTATAACAACATCATCCAAGAATGTCACCTTGAACAATTGTCTTAACCTTTCTAAGTATCTATTACTCAATTGTAAAAAGGATGTAATGATAATACATCTCCCTCCCAAATGCCTTTTGCAAATATTAAATGAGATGGGTGTAAGTTACTGAGCATAATGCTTGGGACCTGATAAACTGTCATAAATATTAACTGTCATTATTACTATTAGAAGGTCAAAGAATGAGTAAGTGGCAGAGCTAAGAATTAGACCCCTCCAGGTCGCTTCATTTTTAGCACTGCTTAATTATAAAAAGCTAGTATATGAAGGGAGACAGAAATGATCACGAAATAATTTTTTCCTAAATAGTAGAGAAGTTTGATATAGTAGAAAAGTTTGATTAAGCACTAACTAGAAGTCAGAAAAATATTACTTGTCATAGGTTAATACTTATTAGCAATTTCTATCAGACTTCCTATTTTATTAGGCTCCTCTGACAGGGAGGTCTGAAGGAAATACCCCTCCTGAGAGGAGAGGTGAAACCCATCATATTGGTCTTTGTTGTTATAAGCAAAACACATTATTAAATCCAATGACTTTCCCTGTGGGCTACAATAATACACTGCCACAAGTTTTCTGGGTGATATTCTTCCCTCTTATTGTAGGCAAGTTCTGGAATCACTGCAACGTCATCTATGCAATTTAGCTGTAGCTTCCTGGGAAGCTGAGTGTGGGCTAAGGAGGCAGTAGTCCCTGTGATGGCCCTGGTCATAAGGGCTACTTTGGGATCTTCCCTGCAATCATGAATCCCATTGAAGCGCATGGTGCAGAGGCGGGCTTTCAAAGCAGCCCACAAAGCAAGTGCCGAGATCCATTAGGGAATTAATTATGTGTGTTCCAGTGGAACCATCTTAGTACTTCCAGTTTTTCTCCATAACACATCTGTAGAAGGTTTTTTTAAATTGGATTTGATAGACACATTGGACAAAGTGTTTATTGTGAGCCACAGCCTTTATGAATTTTGACAGATTATCTTTTGAGAGCTTCCAGCAATTGCTGCTCCAGGAGAAGAGATATGTTCTCACTCAGATGATGTACTTATCTTAACATTTTGCAAGATTTTAAGGCATGTTTTCAGATTTTCTGGCAAGGAGATAAACTCTGGGGGTAACAGGAGCTTTGAATGGATCCAGATAATCTCTACTTAAAAAGAAAAGAAAAAGCTTAGTTATGGTTTCTCAGGGTTTACCAGTGGTGGTTTGCTGTTCATTGTTCCAAGGTTGGGCTGGGTGTAATACTGTCTTGCTCATTCTGACAATGTCCCTGAAAAGACATAAACCCATGGCAAATTGAACATTAGCTAACAAATCCAACCTAGATGAGAGAAAAACTACTCTGGACCAGAAGCTGTGATCCACACTTCATGCCCATGTGCTCATTTGATTCTGATTCCAACCCTGTCATGAGTGCCATCATTAAGTCTACTTAATGATGAAAAAACTTTATAAAGATTCAAAAGGATTAAATAACTTGTTCAAGGCCAAATTGCCAGCTTGTTGAAGAGGAGGGCTTTACCAGACTCCCTCATTCTAGAACCCCAATTGTCTGCTGACACAGGCCCAGCCATGCTTGCCCTTCTCTTTTTTCTGTTTCTGGAACATGCCAAAACAAATCCTCCATTAGGATCTCTGCCAACCCATCTCCTCGGTTGTGAACACTTCTCGTGGATAATTTGTTGTTGTCATTCACAGCTCAGTGTTAATGTTCCCTTCTTGCAGAGGGCTTCTCTGTCACATGGCATGCTCAGAGTAGTCCCAAGTAAAGGACAGGAGAGCTGAGGCAGTTATTTCCGGAGCTTCATGGTCAAGGACAGCTCCTGGGAGCTCTCTGGCCCGCTCTGTGCATCAAAGAAGCTGTGGTCCATGCAAAAATGATGCATGCCAAGAGCAGGTTTTCAAGTTCAGTGAGTTTAGGGGTTCACTGATATCCTCAAGAACCAGACTATTTTCTTCGGTACACTCAGCTATCCACAGTGTAAAACACATTATCAAATCCAAGTTTTCTCCCCCGTCCCCTGTGGACTCATAACACACTGCTGAAATTATCTGGGGTGGGTTTTTCCCTCTCTCAGGCAAGTTCTTGAACCACTGTTTAAATAACATATGCAACTTAGCTGTAACTTCCTGGGAAGCTGAGTGTGGTTAAAGAAGCAGCAGTATTTGTGATGGCCCTGGACATAAGGGCTACTTTGGGATCTTCCCTGCAGTACTAAGTCCCACCGAAGCACACAGTCCAGAGGAAGGCTTTCAAAGCAGCCCATGAAGCATGTGTCAAGATCCATCAGGTAATTAATTATGTGTGTTCCAGTGGAACCATCTTAGTACTTCCAGTTTTTCTCAATAGCATGTCTTATCAGATCTCCTCTCAAGTGTTTGCCTCCTGGCACTAGGTCAGCTGCTAGGAAGAACTGGGACTGCTTACTTCCTTGTTCACATCAAGTAAGACAGACCATCTCCTCCTATCAGGAGCAGAAAACTCCTCTGCACATCTCATGGGCTGAACTTGAATCCTGTGCCCATTTCTGAACCAATCTCTATTGACAGGAAAATACTCTGTGCTGACTGGGTTAGGCCCAGATTCTCAGACCAGTCACTGATGAGGGGGATAGTGTTGCTACGCCCAGGAAACATTAATCACAGCCAAGAGTGAAGCTGGGTCACTGAGCTGTCTCTGAGATGCACAGGCACTTGACAAGTGGTTAGTTTAGAATGGAATAGGGGGAAACAGATGCCAAGAGGCCAGGAAGCTCCCAGTGAATAGAATAATTGTTCAGCTCTTTCAAGATTTTCCTAGGCAGTTTTATTTGCATAGACCAAAAACTGTATCTTCTCAGTCCCCCCACCCCCATTCCAGTCAATATCTCATGTCCTAGTTTTAGTCACACAAGAGCATTTATCACTCTCTAATTTACACTGGTTTGATTGTTTATTCTCTTAGTCTGTTTTCTTCACTAGGACGTAAGTTCCAAGAGAAGAAGAATATCATCCATCTTGTGTGCCACTTGAGCCCTCATCTATAAAGTCATGCCTAGAACACAGCAAAGGCTAAATAAATGTTTGCTGAACAAATTTATGAGTGAGTGAACCAAGTAACAGTGCCTCTGCTACACAAAGCCAAGAGGTGACAGAAAGGTATGTTGAGGCCACTGATGGAGGATCCTTTATTCCCTGGCAGTTGAGGGTGATAGTGAGGAACTGAGAGGGGTAAAGGAAATGAAATCCTGCTCCCTGGCACCTGGGGTAAGATACCACCAGCCATTCTCATTCCTAGTAGATGTTCCTGGTAGGGTATGACCAGAGCAGTGTGGTCAGGGCAGGGGTGGTTCTCCCTTCTTAGAAGAGACTGAACAGTCAAACTAGGGGAATGATACCAGGTCAATGGAAACCCAGTCCCAGAGTGGCTTGCAAGCGCCCCAGGCATACTCAGACCCAACCATGTATATCCTCAAACCACTTTTCTTCCTAAAAGTGCTAGTTTTCATTTAGATGAGATGCCAGAGAAATGCCAACAGTGCTGATCCTACTGTCCTAGATCATGTAACCCCTGCGGATCCACTCAACATCAGATTAATTACACTCAAGACACTAAGCTGGACACACTGGTCACTTGAAAGTATGGTCACATTCAGAAGGTGGGCCTTCTCAGACATGTGAGCTGTTGCCAATGCACTGACCATTCTGGACATCCTGATGCTTTGGTCGGCACCAATAACCTCTAAACCTCTACACAGAGGTAGAAACCTGGTTAGACGTAGGGATTAGGAGAACTGTCATGAAATACAGCATGCGTACCACTGTTGTACAGATGATTCGTGATTTAGGTGACAGATCTGCCCCTATCCCAGTGACCACTCTAGAAATCTGATTGCTCCATGCACATATCAAGCCTGGCTGCATTCATACTTCCTGCTTGCTGTTACTATTCTGGATATAGTACTTTTCTTGGGTGGATTTCATTCCCCTCATCAATAAGCCACTGCTAGCCCCTTGCATCCTGTCCTGGCCCCAGGGTTTAGAAGACTACCCTCCAGATTTAGAATTGGAAAAATTGGTGCCCATAGAGGAATTGGGAGCAGAGAACTCTTACTTCAAAAGCAGTACCTGAGGAGCATGGGCCAAACTGGAGATGGTGGTGTTAAGCAAAACAAGCCAGGTGAAGAAAGGAAAATATTGCATGTTTTTCCTCTTATGTGGAATCTGGAGCCGGGGGCCAAGGAGGACATGAAAATAGGAGGGAGATGATTTGAGAAGAAGGAGGGGATTAGGGGAAGGGGTCGAGAAGGGCAAGGGAGAATGGGGATTATGTTCTTAGCATGTATGAATATTCCACAATGAAACCCTGCTAATGAAAATGCACTAATTGAAAACACCAGTACCTATACAACAGAAGAGCTACAGAGAATACTGGCTGGGGCACCCCTAGTTGAAAGTGAATAAGTGGCTGGGTGGAAGCTCCTCCTCCCCAGCTTCCTAGGAGACACCAGCAGTCTGTTTCCACCAGCACAGCTGGGATGTGACATCTATTGTAATTTTTTTTCAAGCAGATCCTTTATCCTTGTAGTTGGATGAAATATGTCCAAGATTCAGGCAATAGGTTGAATAATAGTCCCAGCTTTGAATGCTCATTTTCACTTTGCTTTGTAGGGATTATAGAGGGCCACTGGCATGAGTTACAGTAGAATCCATTAGTCTTCCCAAACTAAAATTTTTTTGGCAGGGTGGGTACTAGGGATTGAATTCAGGGGCACTCAACCACTGAGCCACATCCCCAGCCCTATTTTGAATGTTATTTAGAGACAGGGTCTCACTGAGTTGCTTAGCGCCTTGCCTTTGCTGAGGCTGGCTTTTGAACTCAAGATCCTCCTGCCTCAGCCTCCCCAGCCACTGGGATTACAGGTGTAGGTCACTGCACCTGGCCCAAACTAAACTCTTTGGTTCAAAGAGTATCTAAAATGCATCTTTCAAGATTCAGAGAGAGAGTCTCCCTATCGGTCTTCAGGTCTTTCACCCTTTTCCTTTTAACCTTTCCCATGATATGCTCTTTCTCCCAAGCATTTTTGTTGTTAATTGAGCCATGATTTCCATACCATGAAGTGCAAAGCATAACAGATCTGCTCAACACAAGTTAACATATGTATATATAATCATCAGCTTCATCAAGATACAGAATATTTCAATCAAGAGAACTCCCTTTTGATTCCCCTCTGCTAATATGACCTCCATCCAGGGTAACCATCAATTTAACCTCTAGCACCATAGATGAATTTTGGTTCTAATGCTCTTTCTTAATTTTCAATTAAGTATCCCAGGCTTCAGGGCATTCTGATCTGTGCCCATAAAAAGTGAGAAGAGAGGGTTCAATGGTGATAAAAACAGAATGGACAGAGAGGAAGCTCCAGAGTCTGGATACAGGTCCAGTAGGGCAGAAGTTCTTAACAAGGGCTGTTTGGTCCTTTAGGGAATATGTGGCAATGTCTGCAGACAATTTTGGTTATCACAGCTGGGGCTGAGGATGGGGGTACTACCACTATCTAGTGGGTAGACACCAGGGTGCTGCTAAACCTCCACTGCACATCCAACAAAGAAGCATACCGTTGATGACAGTGCCAGATGGCAATAGTGTCAAGGCTGAGAAATCCTAATTTCAAAGATGACTGCCGTTAGAGAATAATGTAAGACCATCATCTTTGAGCCTTTTTCTATAGTAAGTTGCAAAGAGTTGTCAGAGTGTGTGTAGCCCAAGAGCAGGATCATCAATTTATCTTCATCAATGATAGCTGCTAAAAATTTCACCCAAAATTTGGCTTGCTGTGTTCCTTTTAGTTTCTTGCTCTGTTGCCAGCTTAAGTCTTCTTTTTTCTTTTCTTTTTTTGGCTCTACATTATAGTAGAATCCATTTGGATGAAATTATACAAGCACGGGATATAACTTATTTTAATTAGGACCCCATTCTTCTGGGTGGGCACAATGGTGGGATTCATTTATGTATTTTCGTATGCATACAGAGGAAAATTATGTTAGATTTATTCTACTGTCTTTCCTATTCCTATTCCCATTCCCTTCCTTTTTTTCCTCTTTGTCTAATTTACTAAACTTCTCTTCTTCCCACCCACCACCTCCAGCTTTATTGTGGTTTAGCTTCTACACATCAACAAAAACATTCAATCTTTGTTTTTTGGGGATTGGCTTATTTCACTTAGCATAATATTCTCCAGATCCATTTATTTACTGGCAAATATCACAAAATCATTCTTCTTTATGGTTGAGTAAATTATATATATTTTTTTTCTCACATTTTCTTTATCCATTCACCTGTTGAAGGGCACCTAGGTTGGTTCCATAGCTTAGCTATTGTGAATTGCGCTGCTATAAACATTGATGTGGTTGTGTCACTGTAGTTTGCTGATTTAAAATCCTTTGGATATATGCCAAGAAGTAGGATAACAGGGTCAAAGAGTGGTTCCATTCCTCGTTTTTTGAGGAATCTCTATACTGCTTTCCAGAGGGGTTGCAACAATCTGCAATCCCACCAATAACGTGTGAATGTTCCCTTTTCCCAGCTTGAGTCTTTTCTGTGTATCTTCTCAGGATATAATAATGGCAGCTGGGAGAAGAGGTAACAGATGTAGTTAGCCTGCTATGATATTACCTAGAAGTCCCCATGTAACTTTAATATTAAAAATACAATAAACATCCACATTATTACTTTAAATGAAATGTTTTGTGGCTATGAAATAGGGAGTGATTTTACCTGATGGGAATTCCAGGAGAATATGTGGAATTAAACAAATTGTCCTCTCAACTGTCAACTTCAGCTTTTCCTAAGGAAAGGCTGTTAGCAAGGTCCTTTATAAACAGTGCATTATTGATCAGGTTCCCAGGGAAATTTGCTAGCTCTGCAATGTAGGTCAGACTCACAATTTGTAAGTGATCACTGATGCTTTTTCCCTCTAAAATAACAAATGCTGCATGCAGGCAATATATTCTCATTTCCCCTCATGGATTTTAAAAGCATCTCTTAAGTCTCGTTTTCATTAAGATATAAATTGTACAAGAATGTGAGCTGCACTATTAGAAAAGGCTTACAGAGCCAATGACAATTTTGTTTTATGGTCATTTGGTCGAATCAAACAATAAAAGTTTTATAGGAAAACATCCATAGTCTCTTGCACCCACCCATCCTTGGAAAATTCTTCATTGCTTCTCCATTTATCAGGCATTATTAAGATATTTCATGTAAGCAAACTTTCCAGATAAATGAAACAACCTTTCAAGGAGGAAAATTATTATTTTTTTAAAGCATGGAACTCTGTCCTCTCTCTGCCATTAACAATTCTGAAGACCCCTTCTCTTTCTTCAGGACAAGTTTCTCTTATTGACCTAATCAGAAAGAATCTCTTGCTCCTTGGAATTCCTGCTGTATTTTCATCATGCTTCCATACATCATGTCTATATTGAGGGTCGCTTCACGAGCATATAAATAAAATAAGTGAGTTTGCTCCCTCAGATAAACTATTAAACCAACACATGATGGACAAAAGTACAGATAGAAGAAGACACTTTACAGAAGATTAAAAGAGCCAATGTATTTAAAGCACTTAGAACTATTCCTGGCATGTCATAAGCCCGAAATAAATGTTACTGACTACAATTATTGATTTCATTATTGGATTTAAATAACATAGATTGCTCCTAGAGAATAGTAGTTGATTGTAGTGGAAAATAATGTGCCCATCAGATGGAGGATTGTCCATCTTTCAAACTCCAGAAATAAGAGAAAGGACACTAGAGGCAAATATTAGCTGGATCCACTCCAGTTTGTCCAAGGGAGTGTCTGCCTAGCAGACACTCTGTCTACCCACATTGTGGAGGTGCTGCTTCCTGCACCTAACCCCACTCTTTCCCCTTTTCTCACAAATTGTTTTTCCAATTAAGAGGCTCCACAGGTACTATGTGCTATGTGGATGTATCTTCTAAAAACTAGATTGCTGACATTTAAATAAT
This sequence comes from Glaucomys volans, assembly GCA_020662805.1. NCBI lineage: Eukaryota > Metazoa > Chordata > Mammalia > Rodentia > Sciuridae > Glaucomys > Glaucomys volans. The sequence continues at coordinate 112,122 of JAJEJO010004988.1, read as the reverse complement.
TTTGCTTTCAGAGTTGAGAATACACAGATAAAAGGTGACAGAGGGCCTTTCTCAGACTTCTAGCACTTTCTGCCACCTGGACATTAATAAATTGGTGCTGCTCTTCAGGCTTTACAAGTTAAGTTTGGTTACTGTATGCCTATGCTTTAAAAAATGAATTCACTGAGTGAGTCAACAAATTGGATTTATGAGTCTGCTCTCTGACCAGACAGAATTCACCAAGGCATCCTGGAGATAGGGTACCATTTCTTCCCATTGCCAAGCACTGTTTAGCTACTATTTCTACAAGTTCAGCTACCTTTAAGACATTATGTGTATTTCTTTTTTTCTTATTTCTTCATTTTACTACTCACATACTTGATCACATGCAATTGTAAGCACCATGAAAGCAGTTATCATTCATTCTTACCATTATCCATGGTTTTAATAATGTAGTGCTAATGGATATTTTTATACATCCTTGGCAGACAGGCCAATTGGGGAAAATATTTGTAGGAAAGATTAAGCAGTATTTGACAAGATTAAATATATGCATACGCTTTGACTGATTCCACAACTCAAAATCTACTTAAAGAAAAACTTGCAGGTGTGCACAAGCAGATGTGTATAGGATATATTTGACATTGATCATAATGATTAAAAATCAATCTATGTGTCTACCAGCAGAATGGACAATCCGTCATATATCCATTCTACTGCATGATAATAAAGAACTTAAAAGAATGAGGCAATTCTAATGTCTTAACATGGAAAGATTGGTAATTTCTATTGGTGGAGATTCCTTTGGGGAAGAGTGGAACTGCTGAGCTCCACGACCAATTGATGTTTACATTAATTTTCAAAGTCTTAAAACCAGAACAACTTACACCCTTACTTTATTTTGGTAAATTGCCATCCCCAAATAATTATGATCATTTTGCAATTAAGTATAAAATTATAAACCTAGCTTTTTGTGATATATTTGAAATTTTTAACTAACTGGAATAAGGAATTACTGTCATTTTGTAATAATTTCTATCTGCACATAGGTTTTTTTTTTTTTCCTGATGCTCAATTTGTGGTTTGATTAAAAGTATCTTGAACATGACAATGTTCTCTAAATTACTGTTTGAGCACACTTAACATATGGAGCTGTTTCTCTGTCTTTAAAATAATCTTCCATGAAACAGGAGGCTTGAAAAATCACAGAGTGAATATCTTTCTTCTTTGTTATTTCAGCTGCTGACATTCTTAATTCAATTTAGCAGTGGCCTTATATTTTTAAAGTTAATGAAGTGGATTTCAGGTTCAGTTAGCAGTAATTTAAGATGACAATTCAATCATTAGTGAAGCTAATTATTAAATGGAAAACTCACTGTAATACTCAAGCGCATAATGAAATAAAATCTTAGGTCCGAGTGCTGTGCAAAGACTGTGAGCTCTTTGCAGGAAGCAGCACAATAGTAAGGTTGGGCAACAGCAGTCCTGTGCACGGTATTGTTTTCAGCAGGCTGAGGTTTAATATTTAGGTTCAGTTCTACTCACGGTTTGCTTTCCCCTAAATCACGTAGCATATAAAACACTTTGTTCCACAGCATCTCCAGCAGTGTTTTTAAGCATAAATATATCCATTATGTTTATCTCATTTATCTGAAACTCATGACAGGTGAAGTAACTGCCACGTTTATTATAATAAAAATGAAATAGGATTGATGCTGCCATTTGATTTTAGTAAGCAAATGCGTGCATTTCTTTGGGGTATATACCTGGAGCAATAAAACTCGTAGGTCTATCAACCAATGAATAATAAACAAAATGCAGTGTATCCATATAATGAAATACTATTCAGCAATAAAAGAAATGAAGTACAGATATATACCAAATGTGGATGAGCTCCAAAACATTATTCTAAGGGAAAAAAAGCTGGACGTGAATGGTCATAGAGTGTTGGATTCCATCTCAATGAAATGTCCAGAAAAGGCAAATTTATAAAGACAGGAAGTGGATTAGTGGCTGCCTCAAGCTGGAGATGGGAATAAGAAGTGAGTGCTAATGGGCACAAAGTTTCTTATTGGTGTGACGGGAATGTCCTAAAATTAGAAAGTGGTGATAGTTGCATAAGCCTGTAAATATGCTAAAAGTCAATGAATTATTCACTAAAACTGGGTGAAGCTTATGGTATGTAAATTATGCCTTAAAAAAACTGCTAAAAAAAAAGATTGAATTTTGAAAAGGAGCTGGGCTATTATGGATTGGTTGTTCTTGACATCACTTCACATGATTCCTCGCTGTTTTTCTTCTCAAAAGGTCTAATGTTGCCTCATCTGCGTATTTAGAAATTGAAGCCCATGATGCAAAAAGTAATAAACATATTATAATAAAATGTAAAGACGTTCCATTAGCTAAAATAACAGGTAATCCTGGTGTTATTCTAAAAAGAATTTAACTTTTCAAAAACTGTACCTATGAGAAACAGAACTGTTCATGAGGATTTATTTTTTAATTTGTGGACATAAATTCACCTTCACCAAGTCCCTTCTCCATGCAGGATCCAGAGAAAAAATTTTTAACTCAAAGCAGATCCCATCACTACTGTTGAACGCCTCCAACAGTGAGAATAACGCATTGCTCACTCTTGATCCCAGTCTGAAAGGCCCCCCGTGTCCTCACCTTTGCCAGCTCTCTGGACACAGCTCATATCACACTCTTCATCACCAGCCACATGGTCCTGCTGCCAACCTTCCACAAACCTCACATTTTTCAGCCCCCAAGTTTGCACCCTGGCTCTTCCTGGAAAGCCATCAGAGCACGATGGTGACATGCAGACTGGCCCCTTACTGCCTGGCTCTCTGCCTGTGCTTAGGTACTGGCTATGATGCTTAAAGTATGCTAATTTCCCTGTGCCTCAGCTTCCTCTACTGTATCATGGAAATAACAACTGTTCCTCTCATTTGGGGGTTGTTAGAGGATTAAATGAATTAATATTTGAAATGTGCTTAGGAGAGCTGCTCTGTAAATTCTTTTTTTTTAAGTGTCCTTCCCTAGTTCTTTTCAGAGGCCTGTCACTTAGAGCTCACACCCTCATCTAGACCTCCTTACTAGCAGTTCCCAGCCCCCTCCACACAATGCATATTTATTCAATGCTAGCTTCCTTCCAGGCAGGGTGCTGAACCTGAGCACACACACCCTGAAGAAACAAGATCCTTGCCCTCCTGAAGCTTGCTTTCTGCTGGAGTGAGACAGATGGTAAATATAACCAGGGCAAACACAGCATGTCAGAAGCAATCATTGGTGTGGAAAAAAGAAAGAAAACAGAGCAGAAGCAGAGGGGTGAGTGTGGGAAGGAGCGCTTTGAGTCACCATGTGGGGTGGTCACGGATGCAGAGTTGAAGGAGGTGGAGGAGTGGTCAGAGGTCATAGGGAGGGCCCAGCTGAAGTGTGCCTGGCCTGTTTGAGGACAACCAGGGGCCTCTGGGCTGCAAAGGAGGGAAGGAGAGAAGGAACTGTGGCCAGAGAAGTATGAGGGTAGGGGCAGATTACTGGGGGCCTCCAGGGCCATCTAAGGCTTTGCCTTCTTATCTCAGCAACGTGGGGAGGAGTGGCAGATAGACTGAGAAGGTACCCGATCATCCCCAATCCCTGGTGCACTGAAACTGTGAGATAACATCTGAGTATTGTTTTAAGCCACTAACTTGTAGCAATTTGTTACCCAGCAACAGATAATGAAGAGGGAGCCATGGAAGGGTCGTAAGCAATGTGATCTGACTTGTGTTTTAGAAACCAGGCTCTGACCACTGCATGGGGAATGGACTGAAGAGGATGAGTCCTGGATTGCAGGGCACAGAAGGGAAACCATCACCAGGAAGAGGAAGAAAGAAAAACTGAATGAATGGATGAATGAATACAAATCCAAATCTGCTTTTTTTAATTGGTTCTTTTTAGTTATGCCTAACAATAGGATTCATTTTGACATCATTATCCAAGCATGGAATATAATTTGCTCCAATTCAGTCCCTAGAATTTCACCTGTTCCCTTCCCTCTACCAGTCTTTGCTATTTCCTTCTAATTTTTTGGTGGTTTTGTGTGTGTCTTGTGCCCTCTGTACAGTATATGGAAGATTTTTATATATGATAAATGGAACATTTTGGGTTAATGAAAGGGCTTTGTTTTTTAAGACTATTGCTGAGATAATTACCAATTTAGAACAAAGTTAAATTAGATGCTTACAACATACTAAAATAGATGACAGATGGTTTAAAGAGCTTAATATGAAAAAGAAATCCTAAAAGAACAAAAAGAAAATATAAATTATTTCTGTGTGGAAAAGGACTCTCCAAAGACAAAAACTACTTCTAAAAGATGAATAGGTTTGGTAACACAAAAATTCTTAACTTCTGTACAGCAAAATCATTATGAACAAAATTAAAACCCCAACCCAAAAAACTGAAACAAATATACAAAAGAAATGTCACTACATGTGCGATAGTGGGATACATCCTTCATATAGAAAAGACACAATTACAGGAACAATCCCCCATAGAAAAATTTGTCTAATGTATAGGAAAAAAATAATTTATAAGACATATAAATGTTCATAAACAGTATTTACCCTACTAAGTAAATATACACAAAACAAAGCACAATAAAATATTTCACCTATCAAACAGGTATTGATTTCTTTTAACACTGATAATAATACATCAAGTAACTGATTAATGGACATCATTTTGGTTCCTATGAATATATATTGATACATTTCAAGAGGTGTTTCAGTAGAACACACCAAATAACTTCAAAATGTCCACAGCCATTGCTCACCTGCCTCTAGTTTAGGGAAAAGATGCACATACATAGGTATATATTTCTATCATTTAATATTTAAAAATGCTATCTTTATAGAAGTGATATTAATTGTATTGGAAAATGTTCTCTATATTGTATATTGTTAAATCAAAAAAGTTATAATGTATGATCTGTCAAAATGTATACATTCTACTGTCATATACAACTAATTAGAATAAAATAATTTATAAAATTTTTAAAATTTATAACAGATTATAGACAATGATCTCAATTCTTAAATGTCCATGTAAAAATTTTATTACGATATATACATGTGACAGAAATGACGTAGAAGTTGGGTGTGGTGGCACACCGTCTGTAATCCCAGTAACTCTGAAGGATAAGGCAGAAGGATCACACATTCCAGGCCAGCCTGGGCAACGTATTGAGACCATGTTGCAGAATTAAAAAATAAAGAAGGCTGGGATGTACCTAAGTGGTGAAGCACTTGCCTACCATCTGTGAAGCCCTGGGTTCAGTCCTCAGTACTGGGGGACAAAAAAGAGTTGGACAGAACTATATGCATACATTGTTGCAATGTTAACTTCCTGGCTTTTGATATTGTACTATAGTTATATAAACAGCCATTGAGCATCACTGAGGACAGCTCTGTGCTATTTTTGTAACTTCCTGTGTATCTAAAATTATCTCAAAACAGGTTTTTTTTTTCCTGTACCTAAATAACTTAGAAGTTAGAGAAATTCAATGAAATGCTAATAATCATTTCCACAGGTTTATGAAATTTGACTGATTTTTACTTGTCACATTTTTAAATGAGCAAATATGTTTATCATCAGAAAATGTTATATTATTTTAAATAATGTAAAAACCTAAAGATAACCCAAGACTTAAGACCTTTTTGAGTGTATCTTTTTGCAGGTATATATGTCTATTAGATATACAGATGAGGGAAGCTGGAGGAACAATAGATAGAAGATAGAACCATTTGTAAAATATCACATCCTGCAACAAACTACCAAAAATGATTCTAGTAATACAAAGAGCATGGTATGTGAGAAACAGCTTTCATATTAATTTGTAGTCAACTACTATGTAATCAGTTCTTACAAATCACATCTTTAGAATTTTCTATTAGACATTAAATGGTGATTACCTACAAATAATAAATATCGATTATTAACAAGTATCATGAAAGACTTTTTTCTTCTCCCCTCTCCCCATCCTTTGCCTCCTTCCCTTTCCTTGCCCTCAGTATTATGGTGAAGTAGAATAAGCCACAATTTCGACCTTGTTTCTTTTATTCAGCATCTGTAGTAGTGGGCAAATCTCTTACCACCCACCCTCCACTACACCCAAACCTCAGTTAACTCCTCTGTAAGATGGAAATATGAATATCCACAGAATGATTGGAAGAAGTAACTGAGAAGATATTTGCAGAGTAACTAGTACTAGTAGGTTCTCAACAGATGTGAGTTTCCTCCTTTTCTTTCTCCATTTACTTCCCATTCCTTGATCCCTTTCCTTACTGCCAATCCCCCTCCCTTTTTTCCCTGAGAAAACACCATGATATTTTTTAAGTTGCATAGATTGGAACACTCATTTTCTCAGCCTGGTCCTATTATAAGAATTAAGCTCTTTTCTTTTTGGGGAGAGGAGGAGAGTTACGGGGAAAGTTGCGGAGCCAGACAGAGACTAATATTCTCTGTCACCATGAGGAGCCCAGCATGACATGGAGAAGAGTTTCTCCCAATTAGAACAGTTACTGGAGATCTCGTTTTACTGAATCAACCAACAGTGCATTTGTCTGGAAGAACTCGTCAGAGCTCTAAATAAAGAGCTCTGAGCAGTTCTATTCTCAAAGCACTGTTTCTTCTCCGTGTCATTTTTAATGCCTCCGAATGCCATTAAGCAATGATTTTAGTAGAAGCGGCTTTTCAAAATGGCATATTTTCTCACCTATCACCGAGAATTCATCCCACATTTCAGATGGCCTCATTTCAAGCTGTTATGTCAACCAGACTAACACATGGTCTCAGACTTCACAGTGTAGGGGAAGGTGGACGAACTGCCTGGATTTGCACCACCATAGAGCATAGCCCTGAAGTCCTGAGGATTCCCTCCCATCCTAGGTTCACTGCCTCTGCTGTGGACACAGACTCGTTCCAACTGTCCAGCCTGTTTCCAGCCGACTTGCACAATCCTCAGGGCAGCCCACTATGCTCATTTCCATCATTCAAATATATAACAAAAACATGTGCTCCATAAACAGTGGTAAGTGAAAAAAATCCAAACCTGCCTGTCCTACATGTGGCTTATAGTTCAACAAGCTGGGGGACATTTAGCATATAAGGTCTCATTACATCACAACCCTTCTGGTCTTGATCTGCAGGAGTCGCCTTCCAATATATCAGTGTCTGAGCTGTTAATCTTTTACCATTTTGGCCTCCAGCCCACATCTATTTTTCTCTTAGCTCTAATCTAAGTGAATGGAATAGATTTTATAGAAACAGGCAGGTAGAATTAATTTTTAAACCATTTACTTAAGTAGAATATTCTAGAGCTTCATTACAGTGGGCGTTTGTTTTTCATTTTCTGAGCCAACTTGGCTGTCTTCTCCCCCATCCTGGGAGCTACCAACACTTGCACTGAACTCCTTTCCTGTGAAATTTGCCCAGAATTATTTTCTATTATTTGTAACCAAGAACTCAGTGATAGAACTTTCCAGTCACTATAACACATCTTCATATCTATGATAATGGCAAAATATATATATGTATATATTTGGAGAATTTCATATAACATGAGTACTAATAAAATATATACCTGAAAGAAAGATATTTTTGAAATACTATTGGGGAAAAAAAAGAACAACTTACAAAAGAGTATTCCTAGTATAAGAAAAAAAGTAAATGTCAAAAAAGACTGGAAGGGTATTTGTCACAAAGTTAATAGACTGATTAGAAGAACAACTTGTCTGTGATTTTTATTTAATTCTTTTTGCTTCTCCATTTTCCCTAGAGTTTCTACTATGAATACATATTCCTTTTGCAATATGAAAAAAATAGAATAAAAAATGTTATTTTAAGGAATAGCATGCTCAAGGATGAACTTTCAGAATAATTAGGGGTTAGCTACTGATTGAAAACTATGTGAGCAATTAATGAAATGTTATTCCAAAGACCCGCCTTGGTAGCAGTTCTTGAATCTTAATGATAACACTGGAATATATCACCGATTGTTCCCCGGTTCTCAAATACTAAACGTGGACTAATAGGTCATGTTGTTAATCATGAATCACGAGGATAAATCATGACATATAATGCTGCTGCTAAAAGGCTGTAGCTAAACATGTCATCAATCTATGCATAAAATTATCCCACTACTTTGAAAATCCAAGCATTTTTTAAATGATTACTACACTGGCTTGACATTTGAACAGCCATTTTTGTCCTCATATCAGCTTAAAAATGCACTACAATTGCCAGCACACAAAACAAAGAAGAACATCAATAAAGGAAATTAAATAAATATTAGTTGATTCAGTGCTTAGGATTGAATGTGTCCCTGCCCCCTTGCATATTTTAAATTCCTAACTCTCTCTGTGATGGTAACAGGAGGTGGGGCCTTTGGGAGATAATTAGGTCACTGAGAGTAGAGCTCTCAAGAATGGAAAAAGTCCCTTACAAAAAGCCAGGGAGCTAGCTCCTTCTCTTTCTACCTTGTGAGGAAACCATGTGAAGTTGGCAGTTTGTGACTCAGGAGGGAGCCCTCAGCAGGACCTGACCATGAACCTGATCTTGAACTTCAGGCCTCTACAACTGTGAGAAATCAATTTCTTTTGTTGATAAGTCACTCAGTCTATGGTTCTTTTTCATAGTAGCTCAAATTGAAGAAGATATTCAGCTAGGCTGCAATTCCAGAAAAATTTCCCCCTTTTAAATAAAGAAGATAAAATAGAGGCAGGCCTGGTGGTCCATGCCTGTAATCCCAGCAACTAGGGAGGCAAAGGCAGGAGGATCACAAGTTTGAGGCCAACCTCAGTAACTCAACAAGACTGTGCCTCAAAATAAAGAACAAAAAGGGCTGGGGCTGTAGCTCACAGGTAGAACACACCTGGGTTCAATCCCCAGTATGGGGGAAAAAAAAGAAAGAAAAGAATATTTTCTAAGTTTCAAAGTTCACGTGTAAAATTCAAACTTTTTCCATGTATTTTTAAAACCTGCCGTTACACAGGCAAGATAATTTATTCACCTCACATCAATCCTTCCCCTACTAGAATCCTTTAGAAACATTTGTCTGTTTTTTTCTTTTCATTACTTATTCAGCATTGCATCTGGTTTTCCTTAAAAGGTTAGAGGCAAACTTTTAAGCGCTTTTAGAATGTATTTATTCTAGTGTTTGAAAGAAAATGTCCATAATAATCTGGTAAGCACCAACTGATCATTAGAAGCTCTACATCTCTTGACTATACCACATCTAGGGTTAAATCCAGACTCTCCTTCTACATCATTGGTTCTCAATCTTTTTGGTCTCTGGGCCTCTTTGTACTTTTGAATAGTCTCAAGGACCCCAGAAAGCTTTTTGTTTACCTGGGAGATATTTATCAATATTCAACTATTGGAAATTAAAGCAAAAATGTAAATGTTATTTATTTATAAATACTGATAAATTCATTGTTACCATCAAAAGCATACTTTATAAAAATAACTATGTTTTTCAAAAAATAGTAAGATAAGAGCATTGCTTTGATTTTTGCAAATTTCTTTAATGCTTAATAGATGATAACTGATCATCCTATCTGCATTCACTCTGTTGAAATATCATACATCATTTAGCCTCTAGAAGACTTCATGGTATGCCCATGAGAAAAATGAGACTTAAAAAGGCAAATGATAGGGGCTAGGGTTGTGGCTCAATGGTAGAGTGCTTGCCTAGCACATGTGAGGCACTGGGTTTAATCCTCAGCACCACATACAAATAAATAAAGGTATGGTGTCCACCTACAACTAAAAACAAATTTTTTTAAAGGCAAATGATATCTCAGTAACATTATTAAAGTAGTTTTCACTTCATAGAATCACACTCTGTATAAAGCCACAAGAGACACAAAAGAGCTGATGTCATCTAATAGTTGTGCAGGAGTTAAATCAGATATCAGATATCTATATCTAATATCTAATAGATATCTAATAGATATCTATATCTAATTAGATATCTAACAGATGGCATTTTCTGGATCCAGGACTGTTTTCCTGATGGGAGCTATTGGCCCTTCATGCCACAGCAATGGATGAAAACCTCCTTGGATCTTTCACTGAGATATAAAAGAATGGCCTCATCTTCCCAGTTCTCAGCTAGGCCAGGAATCAGGGCTAAAGCGTGGTGGGCCCTCATTTTCTTCAGACCCCACCCCCACCTCTATCTCAGAAAGGTAATGTTTGTCCCTCGGTGACCAAAAGATCCCAAGTATCCCAGAAGAAAGGAAATAGACTTCATCACCATCACAGACTGTCCCAAAGACAGTTCTTGAGGCTGCCTTAACTTTCTCATTAGTTTTCAAAGAAAATTGTGCATTGAGTCAATTAATAATGGTCGGACAACCATGCTCTGCCATGCACTGTGCTAACCAGTTTAATTTATGGAGGATTCTGACCTTCCTCTATGAAACATTACTGCCAGATAGAAACACTTTGTTGGTCATTCTTCAATGCAGTAATTGTTTCACAATTCATGCTGGTCAAACTATCTTCTAAGCAGAAAGACTGAAAAAAATAAGTATAGAAAGTTAACATGGAAAAAATCCATATCTGTCTTCCACTCATGCACCCAATCACAGATTAACAGATGCTGTCCTGATCCCTTCAGAAGATGTACTGACTAAGCCTATAGTATACAGGGACCAAAAAGTATGCTACTGGTTGCAAGATTGTGGTAAGTTGAATATACAGAGAAATAGGAAGGTAAGATAAGATCATAAAGCAAATTTTATGCCAGATTTTCATGGTGGATTCATTGAATTCACTGTGTCTTTGGAAAGTCAGAGATAGCAGAAAAAAAAGCACCAATAATCCTATACCCTCAGCTCAAGTCCCACCCTCCTAGAGCCTTCTTGATGAATCCAGCACAGTACATACACACACTCTAATGACAGGAATTACACCAGTTGGATTATATTTTAACCAGAATTAGTTAAGTTTGTCTTCAAATTATTAATTCCAGTGTACCTACCAGTAATTTTATAGTTTAATTCAATATTCTATAAACTGTTAAGTACAAGGATGAAAAGGGTGCTCTTCCTATGCTATCCCAACCAGGTGTTTTTGGAAAGTTACAACAAAGGCAAGGCTTAAAAATATTAGAGTTGAATCAGGTCTGGGGATAACAACTTTTAAAGAATGGGAGAAAGAGGTAAAATGGTAGGAGGATTTTGTTCTCAACTGAAAGTTATCAACAGAATGTCTAACATCCTGCTCAAGAAATTGAAATTTACAGATGATTGATAATGGGTGAATTTAATACGAGGAAGACAACAAGGTACTTCAACCTACAAACTAATACTCCAAGCAACAATTCTGCCTTAAAATGACAGTTTGATGAATGACCATTAATATTTCAAATAGAAAGTTTGAGATATAATAGATAGATAGATAGATAGATAGATAGATAGATAGATAGATAGATACACATATACAAAACTTTTAAAAAATGATTCTTTTACCAATTTTGGAGCTTTTTATATGGTCGTAACTATTGAGTCTACAGAAATATATAAAGAATGTATGATCTTTATTGGGAAGAAGTCCTGCTCATAAAACAATTAGAAAATAAACACATTAATCCCAATCAAGTGGCAGTATTGATTATAGTATTATAAGCTGTAGTGTTTATTGTAAATGTGATAAAAATTTAGAAAGTAAACACCAACTGCACCAACTGTGCTGGATTCATCAAGAAGGCTTTAGGAGGGTGGGATTTGAGCTGGGGGTATAGGATTATTGGTGCTTTTTTGTTCTGCTATGTCTGACTTTCCAAAGACACGGTGAATTCAATGAATCAACCATGAAAATCTGGCATAAAATTTGCTTTATGATCATATCTTACCTTCCCATTTCTCTGTATATCCAACTTACCACAATCTTGCAACCAGTAGCATACTTTTTGGTCCCTGTTTATTTTCGTCTTTGACTTCAATTCCACTTAATTGTCTCTGTGAAAATCCCCCTTCCTTATGTCTTTAACAACTTAACATTTTGCCCATTCCAAAGGCCTTGCCTTGACCCTTGGCCATTCTGCAACTTGGATATCTCTTTTCTAGCCTTTATTGTTTGGTTTTTTGTTTGTTTGTTTTTCTTTTCCTGATTACAAACAAAAATGCAGAAATGGCAGAATGAACTGTTCTAAAGATTTTATGATGCAAATTTTTTTTAATTTTTTATTTGTTCTTTTTATTTATACATGACAGTGGGATGCATTTTGGCATATTATACATACATGGAGTATAACATTCCATTCTTGTGTTTGTACATGATGTGCGGTTACACTGATCACGTGTTCATACAGGAACATAGGAAAGTGATGTCCAACTCATTCTACTGTCTTTCCTATTCCCATCCCGCTTCCCTTTCCTTCAGTGCCCTTTGTCTAATCCAATGAACTTCCATTCTTCCCTATGTCCCCTTTATTATGGGTTAGTTATGATGCATGTATTTTAAATCACACACCTACTCTAGTATCATTTATTTTTACAAAGCTATCCCTTAAAACCATCTCTCTGAGCTTCTTCATTTCAAAAAATTTTAAGTGTTGTCTGTGCATATTCTTTTCATTTCCATACTCTAATATTCTCCTCCTGGCTGTTCAGTAGCTGGCTCCTTCCCTTCTTTCAAAGACAGGTTAAATATTACCTCCCAAGAGAAGCTCTGCACAACCTACTAGTACCTAAGCAAACCCACCTCCACCTTATTCGGTGCCAGTGTCCTCATATCCTTCTTGTCACCTTCTGATTACCAATCAATGTCTAATCAGTTGTATTTATCTAAATTTGTTAAGTATTTTCCTATAAAATTTTTAAAATGCTACTAGAATAGGGAGCATGTTTTATTCAAAAGTACCTACCCAGAGCCCTACATAGGCCTAGAAAGGAATAGATGAATAAATATGGAATGAAAGAATTCATACTATTTGTAAGAAGTAGTCATTTTTAACTCCATTGAGCAAATTTTCAGAATCCTTCCTATGGCAGCACATACATTTTATAAGATCATACTATGTATACTGTTTTGTTATCTGTTTTGTTCATCTAAAATATCTCATAAACATCTTTCTATGGCAGAAATTGCTGATATTTGTCTTCATTTTAGTGCAGTATGGTTTCCAATATATGGAAGATAAGAACTTCACTCTTTGGGACATTCGAAGTGATTTTAAACCAGTTCAGTTACATAAAACTTGTTTTCTGAATGTGAAGGAAGTATTATCTTTTGTTTTTAAGACTACTCATTCATTAACTGCAGGAAATTCCTCATCCTTTTTAAAATTATTTCATCTAAGAACCCTTGTTTTCTGCTCTTTCTTGCAAAATTATTGTATATTCCATTTTAGCATGGCTCTTCTATATGGTACATCATCATCTCTTATTATTTCAATAGAATAAGAAAAAAATAGTCATTTTTCCTCCCAAACTCCAAAAATTCTCTACTCAAACTGCAACCAAACAGCAGTGATTTATATTGACATTTATTCTACACACCTCTCTTTATTCTGCATTAATCATTAAATTTTCTTTCTTCTTCACATTTCAACATTCCCATGGAGGCTTTTGATTTCCATAGAGTATTCTTCTCCCTCACCTGGGAGAAGAATAGTAAGATAAAAGTTATATTTATAATAATTTTCCTCATTATTTTGGCACACCATTATTTTTCCAAATGTAGCCAATAATTTTTCATTTGTGTGCTGTATCAATTGATCAATTGCCACTTAAGTCAAATATTTCTAAGTCCCAGATAAGTGATTCATTAATTTTTTTAAATGCTCAATTAAACCCTTTGACATTTCTCTGTTCCCAACTCTCCTCTGTGATTCAGTCCTCTACTTCATACATACTGTTTTTCTTACATCACTTCTATAATTAGAAAGAACACTGAGGCTACAAAGTGTGGTCTTGAAACACCCAAAGGGCAAAAGCAGACATTCCATGAAAGCCAAAGAGAAACTGAAGCACCAAAAAAAGAAAAATGACATCCGCGTTAAATCCCCCAGGAAATTATTTAAACTCTTCTGAATGTGTTTTGCAGAAAAATATGGTAATAGTAGAAAGCAAAAATAGATATTCTGTAGATATTCTGTAGATATTCTGCTATAAATTTCCTGTTACAGGTAGATTATTAATTTAGACAACTAGACAATAATTATCAATCTCATTGCAGAATTCTAGCCAGTTTTGAAACATAAAATACATTTGATACAATAAAACATTGTGTGTTTTGTCCTGTTGGAAAAGGACCTGTTTAAAGCTCAAAAAAGGTGAATGATATCACATACCCACTGTGAGGGGAAAATCACCTGCTGCGAAGCATCCAGGGGTTAAATCCAGCATCACCCAAAAGGTAGAAGCAAGGACAAAAGTCCTCCATCCAGTAAGAAATGCTTACCTAGAATAGCTCAAGGGAAATACTCTCTTTCCTACACTTTCTCCATTTTGACCAACACAACCATTTACCTAATTGCTTGCTTATTTTCCAATCTTCTCATTAAATTTCATGCCAAACATCTGTTATGGATTTTTTAATTTTACAATTTATATATAATTTTATTTTTATTTACATTTATACATACATACACACACTATTAAAATAGCTACCATTTTTGAGGTTTTTTGAACACAAACATTTTAGATACATAACATTTTCTTATCCATAGAAAAACTACATGAGGCTAGTATCATCCTGGTCTCCTAAGTAGTAAGGTGCAGAGGAAGACTTGAAATTGAGATCTGACTTCTGACACATATACACTTTCCACATTATTCTGCCTTATCAAGAAAAGCGATGTTTTAACATTACACAAGCTAGACAGTCCTTCACTCATGGACATGAAAAGTAGGTTTAATTCACTTCACAATCATTGAACTAATTCAAAACAAGTACATAAAATCTAACTTAAGCCGGGTGCAGTGGCCCATGCTTATAATCCCAACAACTCAAGAGGCTAAGATAGCAGGATCTCAAGTTCAAGGCCAGCCTCAACAGTTTATCAAGACCCTGTCTCAAATAGGAAATAAAAAGGGCTGGGGATGTGGCTCAGTGGCAAAGTACCCTGGGGGGAAGTAAACTAACTAGAACTCTAAGGAAAACATAAAATTTCTAAAAAGAACAATTTCTACCTTTGCAATGCACGGGGTATTATTGACAATGATCCAGTGTTATCTGAATTTTAAATTTTGCCATTTTTCTGTCTGAATCATTTTGAGCTCAGACAGAAGTTCAAACCAAATTTTCCAAAAAAAAAAAAAAAAAAGGCAAAAACTTCAGCTATATTCACTAACCCCTAAAGCAGCTGGAATTTTCTCTTGATCCATTGTAAATTTTTTTTATCATTTTCTCTTCTATTATATCAAAATAAATTGGGGATTGCCCAGCATTAAACACTCTGCAGCATGCCCACTCTCCTACATGCCCATCTGGAGGTACCCGGAATTCATGTGCACAATCCTTCCAAAGAGAGTTCCCTATTTAGAGTTAGTTTGCTCTGAAGAGTGCTAACCCAGACCCGATGCTGTCAGACTGCCTTTTTCTCACAACAGAAAGAAACTTTATTAACCAGCCAAATTACTGTACCTCCTACTGGAAAATCTCCAGTAAAATCATTCCTTCTAGTGATAACAAGAGCTGGAGCCCATTCCAATCCTCTAAAAAGATGGCCATGATAATCCAGCATCAAAATGGTTACACAAAGTTTGTTTTTATGAAATAACAAAAAGTAATAATCTTCAAATTAAACCATTGACAATTTCCACCACAACCATTCACAAAATATTTCTGATGAATGTCTCCACTATATTCAAGCTAGTAAAATTCCCTTCTCTATTTAGAATAGCTAACCTAATCCTAAAATAAACATTAAACTGTCTTTAAAAGACTAAACTATTTAAAAATAAAATAACAAGCACACTCAGACGTACTAAAAATGACACCTATAAAATGATGTCAATCACTTAATGAATTCTACGTTACTCGAATAAAAACCAGGAAAATTACCCTTTTCATATTTTTGTCATAGAACATTTATATGATTAAGAATCATGGGGAGGGGGAAATATATGTGTGTATATGAAATATTTGCTGGAGAAAGTCAGTTTCACCTTTCTCCCAAATAAAATCATTAATGGAAACCTACAACTTTAAACATATTTGATTTCCAATAATAGTCCAGCTATGGCTAATGTCAACATTACACAGTGAATCTCAGCACAGAAACCACCCCTGAGTTCTGCAATCCGTGATGTGTAATTGCTGAACAGCACTAGACACCACTGGGCACACAAAGATAAACAAGACATTCTACCTGCCCTCAAGGTGTCTGTTGAGTCGAGAATTCTTAGACATGTGCACTAAAAATTATTGAGCATCTAAAACTAGCACAATGAGAAAGATGGAGAGGAGAATGGAAACTCATGAAAACCAGGGGAAACAACAGATTCCTTGAGATCCCACAGATACAAAAGGGACAGATATAAGGACTCTGCAAACTCAGACATTGTAGGCTCACTCCCTAAGCCTCTGAAGCTTTGAAGGCTCTCATTTCTTTTTGAAACCTTTGAGCAAGAGGGACACGCTGACTTGTCCTTAAAGAGGTCACTGTACAAGGGCCAAGATCAACCATCTGGAGGGACAACAGACTGGCAAAGAGATTCTAGCTCAAAGTGTAGAAGCCAACAGTCCAAGGAACCTGAATGAAGGCAATGATCAAAAGCATAATAACACCAGCCACTTCAATTTCCCACACCTAAGTTTACCAATTTGCTAAATACAGATAGTATTATATTTCACCCTGCAGACCACTGAAACATGAAGCAATAAAAAAGCAGAAGTTCATTAACTAAATTCAGGAATGACTATGCATGCAATACATATTTAGTTGCAAGGTTAAAAAAAACTGCTTAGAAATTTAGCTCTGGTATTTATATTTTTTTTTTTTTTTTTTTGGTACTGGGGATTGAACCCAGGGGCACTTCACCACTGAGCCACATCCCCAGCCCTATTTTGCATTTTATTTAGAGACAGGGTCTCACTGAGTTGCTTAGGGCCTCGCTAAGGTGCTGAGGCTGGCTTTGAACTCAC
>JAJEJO010004988.1:42095-94898 GCA_020662805.1 Glaucomys volans | reverse complement strand
TGTTTTTTGGTACTGGGGATTGAACCCAGGGGCACTTCACCACTGAGCCACATCCCCAGCCCTATTTTGCATTTTATTTAGAGACAGGGTCTCACTGAGTTGCTTAGGGCCTCGCTAAGGTGCTGAGGCTGGCTTTGAACTCACGATCCTCCTGCCTCAGCCTCCCAAGTGCTGGGATTACAGGCGTGCACCACCACGCCCGGGTTCTATAAAGATTTTATAACAATAATTTTCTACAAGAATGCTAAACTCATTTTGAAAGTAAATTAGAAGTAACTTTTTAAAAGTTATATGCTAAGTGTACTTAAAATCTGTAGAGCTAATCAGTATTCATCTTATTATAGTAAAAATTGTTCCCACTTAGAGCTTTGGAAAATCTAGAACTGTTCACACTGCACACTATTTCTTTTAATCATTGCTTCTCTGCCAAAAATGTATGTAGAGTCTTTATTTGTATGGATAATTAATTTGTATATATGGATTTCTTTCCTCTTAAGGTTATTGTGGGACGCCACAATTGTTTGGTAAGATTTAAGTTATAAATATTAAAGCACTGCCTGATCTTAGAAGTGGAAGCTCATTAAACATTTATGAATTAACAATTACACTATATAACTATAGATTAATGTGGAATTGCTAGCTCAATTACAGCAAGCACAAATATTAAGAAAAACATTGAAATGCTTTGCAAAGTGGCTTATCATGAGTTTGAATTTAAATTTGCTAGTGATTTCTCAAAACACAAATATGAATAATTTTTCTCTACCATACCATATTTTTCCCTAGGAAGAATAAAAATTCCACAACCACAATGATATTTCATTTTAATATAAAAATATGGAAGAGTCGTACAAAATGTGTGAAGAGATTTCACTGAGATATTAAAAGACTTAAATATACATTAACCATATTTTGGACTGAAAGATCTAAAATCAAAAAAATATTGATTCTCTATAAAACAGTATGTGAATATAATACAATACTAAATAAAATCCTAGGACAATTTTGGGGCAGACAGATCTTTAAAAAGTCATTCTAGTTTTGTTTTGGGGGGTTTTTTGGAGGAATAAACATGAAAATTGAAACATCTTTGGGTTGAGGATGTAATTCAGTTGGTAGAGTGCTTGCCTTGCAAGCACAGGGCCATGGGTTCAATCCCCAGCATCGCAAAAGCAAAAAAAAAAAAAAAAAAGAAAGAAAGAAAAATCTTCAAATTGAACATCTATGAATATTTAACATCTTCAGACTTTCTAAAATAGAATGATCCATTGAAACCTACTCTACCAGATTTTTAAATGAATTTTAAAGTGACGAACGTGAAAAGGCCTTGACAAGTGAGCCAGAATAGACATACAAATCAATGAAACAAAAAAGAAATGATTAGTGGTGATAAAGGGGAGGCCTTTGAATCAGGGGGGAAATGGTAGGTATTCAGTTAAGTCTTATTAAGGAATTGGACAAAAATCTGTGGCTAAATTTAAAAAAGAAAATGTTATCCCTAATTCATACTTTAATTCAGAAAAAAATCCAGCTGAACTAAAGATATGAACATTAAAAATATAATTTTAAGCATATAAGAAAATTCCCCATAATCAAGGTAGGCAAAACCTTTCTCAACATGGTATCACATGGAAAAGGCCAATAAAAGACATAAAGCTATCTAAGGAAACTGCAAAAATGCCAAAAAAACAAAGTTAGGTTAAAAAAAGGGGGGGGAGGGTCGGGGGAAATGGTATCATATTAGGCAAAATGCTCCCATCAAAGTGAGATATTTTTTCACAACTATTAGGGTTCTGGCAGAAAATGAATGGCATACTCATGCAGGTTGATTGGGGGAATTTAATAAAGGGATTTTTTACAAGTGTGGACAAACAAAGGGAAAATCAACCAAGGGTTGTGAAGGACCCTAAAACTAGCAAGAGCCCAGTAGGGATCCATTTTCCACCCTTGGTCAGAAAGGATGAGGGAGAAAGCAGCTACTAGAACCCAGAATGAGAAGAGACCATCAAGTAGGAACTGTGAGCTTTGGTACAAGGATGCAGCTCACCCACCATGGACCAGGCAGAGAGGGAGCAAAGAATAAAAGCCTTGCCCTCAATCTGCTCTCATCTGTCTCCTGCCAATGTCTCTAATGGTTGACCCATGAGGAAGCCAGAGGGCAAGGAGCCCACTGATGCTCCAAAGAACGGGGTGAAGTGTGGGAAATAAATCTGAAGGTGGAAATAGAAAATGTGTCATTGGCAAATATTAAAATAATTATCAGTATCATTGCGGAGGAGGGTGTGAACAACTGGAGATTCAAATAAATGTTTATGGTCATGCAAATATCTCCACCCTTTAGGAGGTCAAGTTGACAATATGAAATGTAAACATCCTACAGAAATTCTACTTCAAAGGATCTATCGTTCAGAAATGGTCAAAGAACCAGTATGCGTTTACATATCTGTGTGTGTATATATGGGTATATATGCATACACATATTTGAATATTCTTCAAGGCACTGTTTATTACAATGGAAAATTTTTAATGACCTAAAATCCATTAACAGGGAACTGGTTAATTATTGTATATATAAAATGGGATCATATGCTGATATTGAAATTGATTATTAGGCTTTTATTTCTTAATAAGGATAGATGATCCTCATAAACCATTAAGTGACATTTAATGAGGAGAAGTATATATGTACAGAAAAAAAACCAAAAAGAATATATGCCAAGACAAAATGAGAAAATTGTGGATGATTTTTGTTATTTTTATTCTTTGTTATATGTTTTCCAAGTTCTCAAACAAAAACATGAATTATTGTTGATAGCTCATGTTCAATTTAAGGAAAAAAAAAGGAAATTTTTAATGTAAAAGAAGTAACTCTAACATCAGATGGTCTGGGCTCTTTTTCAATTCAGTTCCTTATTTGTTTCAGAAGAAAAATGTGTGTCCTTTCTTAACCAAAAAAAAACTATATAGAGTTCTGTATCAGGGTAAATGAGGGCCTCGGTAATAAAAAGCCTGGGGAATGGAGAACTATAAATATTTATGAGAGAATTGTATTTGGTGAGGAAAGGAGATGTTTTTAATGATAGAAAAAGGTACATTATAGAGTTGCTTCAGCCACAAAAATGACAGGATCACCAGTCATCAGACTCATCTTTTTCTCCAGCTTCTAAAATATAATGTCAACCTCACAGCAAGAAGCCCATTATAAATTGTAGTCCCAATTTTAAATTAATATCAAAATAAGACTAACAAAATTTAAGTACCAAAGATGCTGCACATAGTATTGTTTGTCTCTTACAGATAACCTGAAGTTTAAAAAAAAAAAAAACCTCCCTCCATAGCAATTTGATTAACTAGTAGTTCTTACTTATTAAGGGAAGGCAATTTATTCCTAGAGATAATCAGAAAACTGGTCCATGAAATAAAATGATGTCCTATTCTTGGACCTGCATTTAAAAACACAATTTTCTAACTTCAGGTTAAAAATGATAGGTTGACACAGTGAATTTCATCTTTATGTACATCTATAAAGTATCAATTAAAAAAATAAGTAAATAGAAGGAAGACCAGTAGAATAGAGAGGGAAGAGAATAGGGGGAGACAGGAGGGGAGGTAAAGGGAGCACTGGGGACTGAAATGGAGCAAATTAAATTCCATGCACATGTGTTTATGTCAGAATGAACACAACTCATATATAACTGTAATGCACTAATAAAAACATTAAAAAATGATAGGTTGACGAAATAAGTTTCTGACTTCTTCCTCTGAGGACCCTTCTAATGATAGTGAAGAAATATTACATATGTAGGCATGCATAAATATACATGTGTATGCCTGTAACAGCAAAGAGAATCAGAGGGAGTCCACTGATGGGCAGGAGATTTCAAGGAAATTCTGAATGAGGGAAAAGTACTAGGGAAGAAGGCAGAGCATAATGCAGGCACAAAGGCAGCTCGGGGAACAAGGGCACAAAGTTGCCTGACTTCTTGACAAACCCCAGAAGGGCTTAGAATTGGAAACTAAATGACATCAGGAATTGGGAATAAGATATAAAGCTAAATGCAGCAAGATGAGCTGGAAGTCAGTGTGGCAACCCTTTCCCAAGATGGCGCCAATTCCCCTTAGCCCACGGTATTCACTTGCTCAGCCCCATCCCATATTAAATAAGGGATGGCCCTATGTAGCCCTTACAATATAGCAGAGGTGACAACAAATGGTTTCCGAGGCAAGGTCTCAAAGGCTTTGCAGCTTCCACTTGGTTCCCTCAGACTTCTCACTCTGGAGAAGCCAGCTTGCCATGCTGTGAGGACAACCAAAGGCTTCCCAAGAGAAGAGGGGAGGAGAAGGGAGGGAGAAAACCAGATCATACTCAAAGCAACAGTAAGGTGAACTGAATAGGATTTTGGCAAGGGCAAGCAATGCTACCTGCTAGGCACAAGGGAGGAATATCCACATTGCGGAGAGAACAATGGTATGGTGGTTATGGACATGGGCTCTGAGTCAGACAGCCTGGTTTGAATTCCTTGTGTTTCCACTGACCTGTTGGCCCATCTCATTGTAACTACTTTCACCTGCCTCTCAATGGCCACAGGCGATCAGATCCATGATGGACAAAATGAAAAAAAGGATCAGGATTTCTGGGATGGTCAATAGAGTAGGGCCTAACCCAGTACTGACTTCAAGCTACCACTTGGAATAGAGGCAAAGGAAGCCTCAGATAGTCTGTGGGACGGTGGCCAAGAGGGATTGGGAATTTGAAGGGGATCTCCAGCCTCCTTCTTCTGGCAGAGAAACCAGACAGCAGAGATGGGTGGGATAGGACCACTTTGGCAGATAAGCTCCACCAGCTAGGAGTCAGATTACCAAGCTGATACCACACCAGCCCCAGACAGGGGCACCAAAGACTGTCTGCCTATACCTCACTTTCCCCGCAAGATAGGTAGCAGGATTGTCACCTCCAAGACAAGGTGGATTTTGTGAAGGACTCGTCATAAATAAATCCTGTGATAATCATTAAACTGTAATGAATTTCTTCACCCTAAACTATGAGAGCTCTGAGGGCAGAGGTGACATTTTGTTCATCCTTATCCCCAGAGCTGGGCATCTGGTCAAGGCTTGATAAATAAAGGAGAGAAAATATACATTTGTTCATTTATAATTCTATAAACAAAAAGGTGATTTTTAGTGTTAAAATAAATTAAAACAGAGACCAGGTCTGGAGAATCTTTAAACAAAGCCAATGAGGCCTCTTAAAAAACCTTAACCTTGCTTGATTTGCAAACATGTGAAAATTAACGTGGGCTATTTTAAATGCCTATTTTTAAAAAAGGAGAAGAAAGAGAAAGAAATTTAAGGCTAATTAATTGGAAGCCACCAACTAACTTGTAGGTAGATAACTAGGAGCTTCCCAGCAGGACAGACCAAATAAGGCAACTGTATGACTAACCGATCATTTTTTGGCTACTTAGGTGCTCACCCTATGAAAGCCTCCCTTTTGTGCTCCCTTGGCAGAGCCCCTGGAACCATTTCGGGTTTTCTGCTCCCCCATTAATGAACTGCTCAAATAAATGTTTTAAAATTTTAATGTTTACCTTTTAACATTTTGACCACTGAGTCAAAGACTAAGATTTCTAAGATGGATATACAGGCTCAGCATTAGAATAGTGCCTACGTGTAGCCTCTCCTTGAAGGCACCACGGCCCCTCCTGGTGTCTACCCTCGCAGTGAGTGTCTCCCTCTGGCCACTCCAGATCACACCTTCTGAAGCTTGCATAGCCCCAAAAGATGCTAGCCATTCACTCTGACCCAGACAGTCAAGATGGCAAACCTCCCCACAATCCCTGTCTCTCTCCCCAGACATGGGATTTGTCTCACTGGAGGAGAGTCACACAATACTCCAATTTCCTTCATTCATCCCTGGCTGCCCTCTCCTCTCAGGTGTCCCTTGTCTTTTCTTGCACTTTCAGAAACACAGTTCAAACTCACTGTCATTAACTTCAGGAAGAAACTTGCTCAGTGTCGTACAGACAAGCAAACTGAGTCGCAGAAAGGATGGATAACTTGTCCTGGGTCACAGAGGTGTCAAAGATAAGGTTGAAATGGAACGGTCTCAGAACAGTTTGTGCACACCAGTGAACCCTTCAATCCCTTTAATCTTCCGGGAGCAGCCTCCTTGATGGTTCTGGCAGCCCCACCTTCAATCTCCAGGCAAGTACAAGCAGCCCCGGGCCCACCCCGCTGACCTCCATATGCACTTTTCTCACAGAGGGAGGGAACGTTCTGTCAGGGTCTGTGTGCCCTATAAATTCTGGATTGCATTTTTATTTCGTGAAGGTCACATCCAAGCACAGATCTCAGAAACACTTGAGATTTTTGCATTTATCCTGAAAATATGGCCTTTAGTTTCAAGGGGGAAAGCTAAATACCAGGAATTTGGAACAAATTCAAAGGGCAAGTCTGTCTGCAATGGGGTGAAGTAATGCAATCATGGTGCATTATTTTCAAGGAAATGAGGCTTTGCCAGGGTCATACTCCTGTTCTGACTAAAACTGGACATTGCAATCATACTTGGAAGAAGACCCTAATTTAATGAATAGATAAGAATTACTTGAATTAGCAAATCAGAGCATCAATCTAAGCAGCCACAGGGTCCAGCTCATGGGGTCATTTCATTTTGTCCATGTAAGCTCCATTATTGAAGTTCATGAAATTATTTATTCTCCAAAGTATGCAAAGATGTCATATTCTTACTTACATGATTCCCTCACTTAAAAATATTCTTTTTTGCCCCTTAATACAGCAAAGAGGATCCTTAAAGTCCTATGTGAATTATCCCAAATTTTGAATTGGTAACACCAGGATTAATGACATTTTAAAATGGTGACTAACTTAGATTTTTTAAATAAAAGTAACATCTTTGCAAGTGGTATTCGCTTTGGTACATTAACAGCTAGATACTTGCTAAAAAATAAAAAAGGCAAGATATAGTCCTACTTATTGAATTAGTTCCATTCTTCATGTGATTATGTAGTGCATTTGAACCTATTTTGATCATCTTTTCTAAAAGAGCTATTTTTTACATATGATTTACTATGTTATTTTCAAAAGAGGTTATTCTTTTTTTTTTTTTTTTTTTTTTGCAGTGCTGGGGATTGAACCCAGGGCCTTGTGCTTACGAGGCAGGCACTCTACCAACTGAGCTATATCCCCAGCCCAAAAGAGGTTATTCTTGATGTTAGGTAAGTTATAACAGCTTATTATTGATCATTTGGTTTATTAGACTTCCTTCTTAAAAATGTTCAATGGCCATAATACTAGTTTAAAAACTTCTGAGAGCAAAAGGGGCCTCTATTAATAAATACAGCAGCCACAAATTAGCTCTGTCATTGGTAAATTGAGAACCATGGTCAGTCCAGCACAGTCATCTTCATCCTGAGACAATATCCTGAGTAAAATTTCTCAAAGGGTAAAACTAAATGCACAAAGACTTTTATTGCTACAGAATATATATTAGTAAAAAATGAGAAGCAACATAATAAGGGAAAAATTAAGTTAAAGTATGGGCATGTTAACTGTAGATATAATCAAATATTATGTAACTCATTAAGATTGATCATCATGAAGATGGTGTAACAGCATAAATGTCATGAAAATACTTTGGAAAAAGAGAGCACAAATTCATATGTGCATCGGTATCACAACCACATCAAATTAAATGCAGATATACTAATAGAGAGACATGATCAGCTACTTAATTTGTGGAGTCCAGTGCAAAATGAAATGAGGAGGGGGACCCTATTAAAAAGTTATGAGGAATTTAAAGACAGCATCAGCAAAATACTGAACATGGGACCTTCTTAGTGTGGGACCCTGTGTCCTGCAAAGGTCACAGACCCATGAAACCTACGGAAGGCTCAAGTGGAAAGAGAAAATGAAAACAAATGAGTCCATTTTAAGGATGATGAAATTTTTGTTTTAGCTATTGTAATGTTGATTTTTTTCTAATAAGTGAACATTTTTTTTCAGTTGTTAGCACATTGTTATGGTCTGGATGTGCGGTATCCTCCAAAAACTCCTGCTAATGGAGGGATATTTAGAAGTGAAATGATTAGATTATGAGAACTATAACTGAATTAATGGATTAATTCATTTGATTGATTAACAATGTGAATGGACTACTGGGTGGTAATTGCAGGTTGGTGGGGCACGGTTAGAGGAGGTAGGTCCCTGGGGACATGCCTTTGGTGTTATATTTTATCTCTGATGCCCTGTTCTCTCTCTCTGCTTCTTGACCACCATGACCTGAGCAGCTTTCCTCTGATGTGCCCTTCCACCATGATGTTCTGTCTCACCTCAAACCCAGAACAATGAAGTCAGTCCACCATGAACTGAATCTTTGAAATCGTGAGCTCAAAATAAACTTTTCCTCCCCTGAGCTGTTCCTGTCAGTGACACAAAGCTGACTAACACACACATCATTCAGATGTAGTGAAATAAACTTTGCTTTAACCATATGAGCATTTTCTAACTCTGAAAATAGACACACCCTAGGGCCCTCACTCACAAACATGCCAGAGCACCATCCCCCATGCAGCTTTATACATTCCAAATGTCCACCCCTCACTTCTGGAGATTTTGGTGAATCCAGTCTGAAACCAAGCAACTAAAACATAGCTATGGAGCATTCTCAACTGCCTCTTCCAACAGAAGAATTTCAAGTGTTGACTTTGGCATTGGGAATCTTCTTCTCTTTCAAAAATAACAAATTTTTCATGACTTAAACATGACTACATGTCCTGTGTGGGGAGGGGTACTGGTTTGTGGTTTTGACTTTTATGTTCTGTTTTTGGTTAGTTTTATCCATTTTTATACATTCGACCTGGACAGTCTCCCTGTTGGGTAAGCTCTCAAAATAGGAAGTATACAAGCTATGTAATTGAATGATCAAGTATTTCTGGAAGAGGAACAAGAAGAAATTTTGGCTACAGAGAATGACAACTTTGATGAGAGAATTGTTGACATTTTTCCTCTATGCATCTTCAAGATAAGATCTGCATGGCTTTATATGGGGTTTATTGTGGCCACAAAACTTATTCATAAGAAACACCACTCCAGATAACAGTCACCCAAAGATTCGTGGATGATATCTTCATCCAGGTGAACAGTATGTCCACCGTGCAATTCATAGCACAGAGGTCATGACCTAAATAGCAGCACTCTCACCTGGAAATACTTGTCATGGGCACAACAAGGTCAGAGGAGGGTGAAGCAGGAGAGGTGCACAGAGAACAACATTTAAGGAGGCACTCTCAGGGGCTAACCAGGCACTTACACAATCCTGGGAACTGGTGCCTCCTTAAATGTTATGCCCTGGGCACCTGCTTCTTACTCTAGTTCAGGCCCTGCACACAACAGTGGGAATCTATAACACCTGTGCCATATCCCTGTCTCCTTGTCTCTAGAACCAGTAACAATGTTTGCCTTAATAGATTTTTTGAGGAAATTCTCAGTCATCAGTAAGTAATTATTTGAATTGGATGCTATCTTCAGTAAATCTGGCTTTCAAATATCCATTAACAATATGTCAAAGTATGCCTAATTAAATCCTTGGACGACATACCTAGAATTTCTGTGCTATTCATTTGGTACCATTAAAACCTAAAATGACCTTTAAACAAAACATTACCCATTAAGTCCCTATTCTACCGAAGGTAAGAGCCAGGAACTCTGTGTAGACAAGCTAGCTGTACTTCAGCAGTCCCATCTTCATTGATCCAAGAGGTTAAAAAGGGGGGAAGAAAGAATTCTTACAGAAAGAAAGTGACATTGAATGACATTGTACTCATTGTAAGCTGAACTCAGCTTATCTCATTGATGTTTTCAAACTGCAATCCATTCTCACCAAGTATCTTACTACTCACTGTTGATTGTGCCAATTGGGACAGCGGCAGCGTAAGCATCACCTGAGAGCTAATAGGAAGCTCAGAATCTCAGGTCCCACCCCAGATGTGCCACATCAAAATCTGCATTTTAATAAGATTCTCCAGGTGGTCTTTAGACTCATTCTCATTTGATAGGCAGACTCTACTCCAACCCATCCCCCTCCCAACAGGGTTTAATGTAGCAATGTTTCTAACCAAAGCAAGGGGACAAATCAGTGTCAAGTGAGTCCAGGGAGTCCAACGTGTACTTCTTGTCTTCAACCAGCTGTAGTTCCTACCCTAACCTTTGATGTGTCTGCCCAACCCTTCAAATGGGTTTCTGCTGTGGTCACTAATTAGCAGATGGAGGCTGGCACTCTGTCTTGATTTATATTCTGTGAATTCCACACTCTGCCCAAAAACACCTGAGAAATTTGCAGGGCTGTTTCTTGGCAGGATGCTATTGATATTTAGTGGGCAGGAATCAAGGATAATCCTGCTCATCAAGAGAGGCCTCACATTCCACAAAAAAATTTCAAGTATTCCCCTGGACATTCCTGTAGACAGAAAATTGGTCTATTATTATCTGAACCTAGAATTTAACTCCATTTTGCACATGAACAAAAAAGTATTTTTCAGGAATGTAAGTACTGTATAAGAAAGTGATTTTTTTTTTTTTTTTTTTTTTAGTACCAGGAATTGAACCCAGGGGTGCTTAACCATTGAGCCACATCCTTAGCCGGCCCCTTTTATTTTGAAACAGGATCTTGTTAAATTTCTTAGGGCCTCACTGAATTGTTGAGACCAACTTTGAACTTGTAATCTTTCTGCCTCAACCTCCCCAGTCGCTGGGATTACAAGCATGCACTACCATGCGCAGTGTTAGTTTCTTTTGATAAAATTTTAACCAAGAATTTTTCATCAATTTCCTGGAAAAAAAAAATCACATTAATAATAGCAACACCACTCCTGGTAATTCTGTTGCCAATTCAGCACGCCAGGCTACATTTGTAAGCTTTCTTTTTTTTGCAATGCTCTGATTTCTAGGACCAAACTTCTCAAAGCCCTTCCCCATGCCAACAGCTCAACATCACCTGGAAGCTTATGAGAAATGCAAAATCTCAGGGCCCACCCCATAGCTACTTGTGTTACTCAGCTTTCTGTTACTTAATAAAATATCTTAAATCAATCAACAAGAGGCTCACAGTTTTGGAAGTTTCCATCCACAGTAGGTCCACCAGTTGTTTGGGGTCCTGAGAGGCAGTACAACACAGGAGTCTGCAGCAGAGGAAAACGAAAAAGAGAGAGGAAGGAGTAGGGTCCCAATATCCCCTCGTGGCCACTTCTTTTCAAGAGGCCCCCTTCTTAAAGGCTCCCTCACCTCCTACTAGCCTCCTGGGCTAGGAACCAAGCCTTTAGCACAGGAGCGTTGGCAAACACTCCAGACCCAAACCACAGCACCGCTGAACCAGTATATGCTTTTAAACAAGATCCTGGGGGGTCTGAACGCACAATAGAGTTTGGAAGCCCTATTCCAGTGCAGTTGATCACAAATGTTACATATTAAAATAGGCATTATTACTTTTTTACTTTAAAGCATGCTAATTTTTTAAGAATTATGTTTGTGGGTGGATTACTTTATCGATGAATGTTAAGTAGGTGGGTGTAACAAAATATTTGTTTGAAATAGAGGAAGTCGGGTACGACAGCGTTGAGAACCACTTATCAGGACCCAGCCATCTGCCTTGTGCTGATGATGATCTACTCTCTCTAGTCCACACTAGCTAAAGCTGGAGTCACGCAAATCATGGTATCACCATTAACTTAAACTCCTGAGGCTGCCACCCACCGGCCAGATGGATCCCCTTAGATAATCACATTAGTCCTAGTCAAGATCAAATTCCCATGTGCTAGGAAATTGAAACTCTCTTTCCACTGACGCTCACCATCCTCTTTCTCTCGAAGAGCAGACCCATGGCCAAGTTATCCCCACACTGCTTCAAAATGTTCTCCCATACCCACGCAGGTTTTTCAAACCCTAATACACTCTGCAAGTGATCCCACCAGAGTTAGGAAGAAGATACAGATATGGTCCAGTTTCATTTAAACCTGAGGATCCCTTAAGAAACTTTCTGAGCTTCCTGAATGTTGCATACGCCTACACCCAACTGAATTCAAAAATACATTTCCAAAACAAAATGTGAATGACTTGGCAGGGGTGAATGTGGTTGGCAACAGCATTTGTTTTATAAGTTATCTTTCCTTATTATGCCATAAACACTCAAAGAATTATTACAATTACAGAAGCCAAACGGTGTAACCTTAATTTGAAGAAAATTAGGAATTTAATCATCCAAGTGTCAGCTCCACAAATTATCTAGGAACATATCTTCTTGTTTTCAAATACAGTACCGTCTGACATTGTGTATATGAAATATGCTAAAATTATCATGTGGGCAGATTTGGGGGGCTTACATGATGCTGATATAGTTGTAACGCTCAGTTTTAACATGCCTTGTCATGCAGTTTCCAGTAATCAAAGGAGAAGTACCAAATTTACCAATTACATTTCCTGGTTAAGAGTTTGGTATAAATCATGAGAACATTATGTGAATTCGTCACCGAATACCTTCCTGTTCTAACCGAGCAGGTCCAGCTCCTTGACATAGCCCGAAGGCCTTGAAGACAGTATAGATGTGAAGTAGGAATGGGCACTTTGTAACTTAGAAAACAGGCGCTTCTCCCTTATTCTGGCAGTTATCGGTTATGTGATTTCAGTCAATACTTTGTGAATCACAGTTCCTACTTGTACAGCAGAATATAAGAGGGTGAACCAAATGGCTCACTCTTACCAGTTTTAACATTTTGTGATTGTATCCAAAGACCAAACATGAAAATGTGTTCTGTAAGCTGTAAAGTGCCAATTCAGCATGTAATGTTATAACACCTTCAATTCAAACTGGATATTCAATCCCTTGGTAATTTTCCAGAAAGTTCTGTCAATTCTTGGTTCTATATGTTCAGGGAAGGAAGCAATGTCATGCTTGATACAAATATCACATATAATCAGTTTCTAAAAATATTATTTTAACTTCTTTGCCCCGTGAAGGAAAGTAGTTAGTGTTTCAACTGAATGGGGTTCAGACAGGCAGGCCTCGAAAGGAGATGGATCACAAACCCAAGGCAAAGGAGGGATGTAGAGTAGGCAGGCCATTGAAAATGTTAGAGATAAAGGAGGGAAAGCGTGAACACATGCAAATGACTTAGATTTGGCTAAATTCCTAAACGCTAAGCCTTTTGAAAGGCTACATTTGTACAGGTAATGATCTAACATTTTTATAAAAGCTTTCTCATACTTTTGCAATAGTATAAAACAGATTGTAGGCATTCACTAAGTAACTTAACAAAATCTACCAAAATGTTAAATGTGCATGAGTCTTGATTCAACAGTTCTGTTTCTTTATTCAACAACAGCACTGGCTCAGGAACAGAAAGATATGCATGCATACAATGGTATTTACTGCAGGACTGATTGTAATAGAGGAAAGTGGGCGACAATGAATGATTGTCTTAAACCTAAATAAATAGCTAGCAGCAAGGCAGTAGCTATGTGCATCTGGACTATGGAACACTGTACAATTATTTATTCTTTTTTTGAAATAATTTCAAACTTACAAAACAGTTGCAATCATAGTGCAAAGAATTCTCACATATCCTTTATACAGAATCCCAAAGTTAGCATTCATCACAATTATCCTTCTCTTTCTCCCTCTCTGTGTACACACACATGTGCACACACACACACACATACATTAATCATTAACTGCAAAATTCATAAACGTTTTTTATCTTAGTCCAAGATAGACATTGCAATTAATTGTCATGTCTTTTGAGTCACCTTTAAACTGTAATAGTTCCTAGGTTTTCCTTTGTCTTTTATGACCTTGATGCTTTTGAAGAGTACAATCTAGTTATTTTGTAGAATGTCCCTCAGTTTGGATATATCTGCTGCTTTCCCATGATTAGATTATATGGTCATTTTCATTTAAGTAAATATATATGTGACAACATGGAAGACCTCAGAATATTTTGCTAATGGAATAAAGGGACTTATTTGTCCCAGTCATAGGAGGAAGAAGAGGGCCCACTCAAAGGCTTTAACTGAAACTCATTTAATGAAGAGACTCTTTTCAGAGCTATGAACAGGGTTCAAGGAAGAGCAAGGAGGTGAAGGAATCCATGAGGGGTGGCAATGCCCTTGGGGATTGGCAATGATGGGAAGCTTTACCAGCCTTAAACTGAAAGAACAAGAGGAAGAGTAGCTACACCTGGAGCTAAGGAGGAGGGACCAGGAGGCAGCAGCTGGAGCCACAGAACCTAAGCTGGGCCAGAGGGCCAAAGTTATAAACACCATGACTCCCTTCTCTACCACTTGGCAATCTCCTACCATTGCTTCCCATTAGTCAAAACCAACCATAAAGGCATTCTATGTCCATGTTTAACTAATCAGAGCAAATTAAAAAATATATTTTAAAAAAACAACCAGGGCTGAGGATATAGCTCAGTTGGTAGAGTGCTTACCTCCTAAGCACAAGTCCCTGGGTTCAAACCCCAGCACCGCAAAAAAAAAAAAATCCAGATGCAAGAGGACAAGGGAACCAAGATGTTACAGCCCACAGAAGTCAGCTTTCTGGGAACACTGAAGGGCAGAAACAGTGGGGAACAGATCTGGTACAGAGGACAGAGAATGAGCACAGGGAGTAAGTTCTGGTGTCTAAGGACTTGTATATGAAACAAGATGTCAGCTTGGTTTTTTTCCTCATGCTGCAGAATTTCAACTAAGGGTCAGGGCTGAAGAAGAAGTTACTAAACGCTCCATGTTTTCTGAATACAAAGCAACCAACATTGAAGTCACCTTCTATCCCTAGACTTTAAGAAACAGCAGAAAATGCAGAACCAGTCCTGCCACCACCACCACCACCACCACATGACCCTCTTCTAGGCCATGGAAAAAGAGAACTGAGAAAGGAAGGGGTCACCAGTCTTAGAATAGCAAATCATGGGAAAAGTCTGTTCCATCTAGTCCCCATTCAAGAGGGGAAGAAGAGTACCTCCCTCCTAAGACAATGAAGACAATTTCCACGGAGGCACCCGGGGAATTATTTGTAATGATTAGGGTGAGCACACAAAGATTGGCATTATAGTCCCTGTATGAGTCTGCTGGGCCATTAGATGGAATGATCTTCTCCATGATACCCATGTAGAAGAGACCTGGAGAACCGGAGAAGAGATGGCAAATGGGAATAGGGGAGGTTCCTGGGTGGAACAAAGTCAGAATTGTCTCTATCCCCTCAAGTTCTTGATTTGTCACAATCATGGAAGATGGGATCTCACATGTTTGCCAGTCCTAGAGGTAGGGAGTTTCAACAAGCAGCTGAGAGTGGAAGAATTCTTAAAACCACCATAGTCTAGAACCACCATAGTCTAGAACTACCATAGTCTTGAACTACCATAGTCTAGAACCACCACTGTTGAGCATGGCAGAGGGAAAGATACACTCTATTAAAGAATGAGAATCGATACTATCCTCAACTGAACAAGGTATCAAAATATGACAAAGGGCTACCAATGCTCACCAAAACTGAATGAAAACAAATCTTTTCTTTGCAAGGGGTATATTGATCCTTTTACCATCCTCACTGAACTCACAGAAGCTAGAATAGCAGACTAAGAAAAAGCTGCAAGCAAACCCACCCCCTATCCCT
Organism: Glaucomys volans; assembly: GCA_020662805.1. Taxonomy (NCBI): domain Eukaryota; kingdom Metazoa; phylum Chordata; class Mammalia; order Rodentia; family Sciuridae; genus Glaucomys; species Glaucomys volans. Next base: position 79,216 of record JAJEJO010004988.1, on the reverse strand, counting down.
GACACACATACTCCCATGAAGACCCACAGGTACCAAAGAGAAGAAGACTCAGAATTGCATTTAAGACTGAAGTTTTAAAAGAAAAAGAATGTTAAATACCAAAATTAAACCACTTTAATAACAAAAAGTAACAGGAAAGTTAGGGGAAAAGGACTGAGATTTTTATCATTAAACCTACACACCTCTCAAAAAAAAGTTTAAAATATCACATTTAGGAGAAAGTCATTTTTAAAAAATTAAAATAATTTCATATGAATTGAAATGAATTGTGAACACTGTTGTGTTCCAGTGAATTGTGTGCCTGCTATGGTTTGAATATGGAATGTCCTTCCAAAGCTCATGTGCTGACGACTGGTCCCCAGTGAGGTAATGTCCAGAGATGGGGCTTTTGGATCATGGGACTCTAACCTCCACAGTGGATTAATCCACTTAATGGATTATCATTTGAATGGATTACTGGAAATTGGTGAAAACTATAGGAAGGTAGGCATAGTTGGAGGAAGTAGGTCACTGGGGGCATGCCCTTGAGGATGGTGTCTTGTCCCTGGCAACTTCCTTTTTCTCTCACTGCTCCCTGGCTGCAATGAGCTGAGCAGTTTTCATGGCCCTCTGCCATGGTTCTTCCTTGCTACAGGCCTAAAAGCAAGAGAGCCAGTCGACCTTGTACTGAAACCTTTGAAACCATGAGCCCAGATAAATCTTTCCTCCCCTTAAATTGTTATTCTCGGGTATTTTCCCCCAGAGACAAAAAGAAACACAGAAAGCACCTCACTAATTACCTTCATGAACTGAAGTCAGCACAGTATGGAAACACCTCCATGCCCATATTTATCATAACAATAACCAATTCACAATAACCAAGTTATGGAATCAGCCTAGGTGCCTATCAATCAATGAATGGACACAGAAAATGTGGTACATATACACCATGGAGCCTTATTCAGCCATAGAGAAGAATAAGATCATGTCATTCACAGCAAAAGGGATGCTAAACAAAACAAGCCAGACTCAAACAAGTATCACATTTCCTCTCATATGTGGAGCCTAGAAAAAAATTTTTTTTCAAGATGACATGAAAGTAGAAGGGAGGGTCTGGGGTTGTAGATCAGTGGTAGAGCACTTGCCTAGCCTCGGTGAGGCAGTGGGTTCGATCCTCAGCACCACATAAAATAAATAAATAAATTTTGGTTTTTTTCTAAAGAAAGAAAGTAGAAGGGACATTATTAGAGAAGAGGAAGGAGAGGCTAAAGGAGACTATGGGGGTGGAAATGATCAGAAGGTGTTAAATACATATACAAATAAGCCACAATGAAACCCATTGTTCAGTGTAGGTAACATGCACTAATAAAAAATAATTACCTTCATATTTCAAAAGTTAAATATACACATAATTATAATCCATGTAAATAGAAAGAATCAGAAGGCTACATATCAAACTGTTAACAGTAATTTCACATACCACAAAGGGAAGAGATAATGAAAAACATCAAAGACTGAAGGTCAATTTTCCTGCCTTATCCCATCTTCTTTGACATTTAAAACTTAAAATAAGCATGTGTTTGTTTATTATTTATAGAATTATACTAAAGAAAAAAGCAAAGGGTCTTCTTGTACTTTCTCTGGGAGGTATCATGAGCTCTGTGTGTCCAAGTGTCTGAGGGGATGATGCATATAAAGCCTTATCGTAAGTCCTGGCACAAAAGACCTTCACCTAGCTCCTGCTCCTTGACTCTCCCATAACTATGGTGGACAATGGTGTCTCATACTAAGCACAACGGTCCAAATGTCATCTTGTGTTTAAAAAAGGGAAACCATTGTAACAAATGCCCCAATGCAATGATTCCTTTAATGTTATCTTTTTAAGGATAGTATTTAATACTTTTGTCATAAATGGCCTTGGCATTTTTTCAGTGTTTTCGGTATCCCTATACTTACTGGATTCTCCCTAGGTTCCTTTGCAGCTCATGGCTTTCCTCTCCCTGCCTGGTTCTGATGCACCTTTGTCCAGCCTAACCTCCCCTGTGCAGCCTCCCTCATTTGCCTCTCAGAAAAGCACACATGGAGCTATAGAGATTTTGGTAGATTAAATTTGGGTAGGATCTGGGAATATAAGTTCTGAAATAGCATCTCAGATGATCATCAGTGGAGTTTGACATCTACTTTAGTAAAGATCCAGGAGAGAAAAGTGGATTGGTAGTTGCAGTCATGGCAGTGGATGCAATGATGAAGGAGCCCAATAAGATCAGGAGTGAGATGAGCAAAAAGCACAAAAACTGAAAAAAATAGACTGTGGGTGCACCTAAATCTTAGAACGATAAACCTCATTTCTGAAACCACATAGAGAAAAAGTATAGGATGTATGTTTTTCAGACATCTTAAAAAATAAAAAGAACACATGAAATGCTGAAGGCCAAACAAATGTCAGCAGCAGAAAGCACCAGAAAAACCTCGGCACCTTCTCCATGTTACCTCCAGTTACCTCACCAGCTTTCACCTGCTCCTTTGCCTGGCTCACATCTGAGGAATACATCTTGCGCTTTGCCTGATGAGCTGTCGATGCCACTAAGGCAGCTCCTAGCATTCCACCCTGTGTTCATTCCACAAGTATTCGCAGAGGGCTCACAAGTGTCAGGTCTCTGCTATGCCTGGCAGGTAATAAGGATAACCATGATACATTCAGTCTCACTGTCCGCACTCTTAAACCACAATCTTCCCAATGCTCGTTCAGCCCCAGGTTAAGCCCTGCCTTGCAAACTCAACATGATCTCTCTAATTCTTTATAATTTTCTAAAGTGGCTGCTATGATAAGTTTGCTGTTAATATCAAACATTATATCAGTTGGCAAAATGAAAAAGAAAAATCCAAGGTACAATTCATTTTTTTTATATATTTTCTCCTATGATGACCTCTCTGGATCATGCAATATTAACAAAGTCATCTTAATTTTATGAGTACTGAAAGCTGTTAAGCATGATTTTTAAAAGATGTTAAACATACAATCAGATTGGACATGACTGTGATCGTGGTCATTGACCTAGGAGGAGGTTGACACTACTCTGGGAAGGTTATCACAACTGCCATTAAGTGTTAAATTTACAGTCACCACTATGTGTTGAAGGAGTCCAAGTCAGTTTTGCAAGTAAACATCTTTGGTATAGATTCTTGAGGGACACGAATGGGAAAAGGGGTTCCCTTTCTGTTCACTACATTACATGTGACTCCATCATCCCTGGAAGCTTTAGAACAGTTTAGAGACCTTGGTTATGAAACAGATGATTTACTGTGATTGTCCTAACACTCTGCTAATTTGTGCTTTTGAACAAAGTTAATATTAATTCAGATGTGAGTACATATTTAATTAACTTCTAATTAGTTTCTCTCTTATCAAAATGAATCATCTTGATAGAATTGTTTCTCTACACTTAATTTCTTTTCTTTGAGAAGAAAAGAAACAAAATTTCAAAGAAAATAAAATTGAAGGGCTAGAAAAGAAGGGAAATTAATAAACCTGTGGTCTGTAGAACTCACCTCTGAATTTGACTGTTGGGATCAACTCAAATATTGTGTCTGATGCAAGAAGATTGGCAGGTCAACTTTTGAACTGTGCTTGGGAATAAACAGTGCTGCCTCAGAATATCAAAATTCTGGAGAGTATGTTTTCTTTGACAATAAACTGATCACCAAAGTGTTAGTAGGATACACTACTCATATTGACATACAAACTCTTACATTTAGAGCTACAGCAAGTGATTTTGATTTGTTGGTTTAAAAGCACTGCTTCGTTGGATTCTTTAGAATCTGTTCCCTCCCTTTCTCACTCAGCTAAAACTGACTTCTTATCCACCCTGTCACTCCCTCTCTCTCAAGTCACATTCCTTTTAAGTTTGAACTCACTCAACTTTTGCCCCACAAGCAACTTCTCACCAAACTATTCTTTAACAATATTTCAAACCAGCCAGAACAAAATTCCAAGAGAAGGAATGTGACTACAAGCCAGAACCTTATCTTTTTATAGAACAGAATAAAATCCACAGCTATTTGACTTGTACGCAATAGAGTGCATAGCCAATGTCATGTGCAAGAGTGCTTAATAAGACAGTTTGATGATGAAATACCCTGGGTAAAAAAGTCAGAAGGAAATTCCAGAGAAAGATGCTGGGCCAAATCCTGCAACAAATTTAATTTAGCCCACCAAATCACAACATGTAACTGATAATAGCAGAGAACAAGAAAAAAAAAGCACAAAAGTTAATCCGTAGGCACTAGGTTCATGATATTCAATTATAGCATGGAAAATACATATAATAAAATACACCAGGAGATTAACGTCTATAGAAGCTGTTAGCCTTTTCAACACTTATTGCTCTTATCCTAATACATTTACTAAGGCATTAAATAAAGGTCCTAGTTCACTTGTAGTTCAAATTACAAAGCTAACCTTCTGCAAAATTAGGCATTAACAGATACAGATGGTCATTTTAATAAATTCATGTAGTCAATATGCACACACTGCTGCTGCTTTTGACCCCAAGAAAAGCTCTCCCCTGGATTAAAAATTTAACTTATTCAGAGCATCATTGATTAATAGTCTCTAAGAAATCATAGAAAATAAAAGAAGTGCCAAAAGAACTAAAGAAGACAGGAGACTGCCAGACATTGCCCTGAATTTTTAAATGAGGTAAGAAGTAGATTCCTCAGACTCCAAACAAGTGCCAGTCAATGGAAACATTGTAGCTACATCCTAAAATGTTCAAAGAACCAGGTGAAGTGAGTTTTTGTGGTATTTTTTAATTTAGTCCAAAACATCCAAATATCATTTCTTCATGTAACAAATATTAAAATTGTTAATGAGCTATTGTACATCTTTTGTTCTACTACATCCTTAAAATCTGATATGTATTTTATGTTGATACCACATTTAATTAGGATCAGCCATATACTCTGCAGTCACATGTAGCTCTTGTCTAATATTGGTCTGCACAGCTAGTGACCCCAGCTTAATCCTGAAACCGATTTTGGCAAAGCCTGAGATAATAGTTTACATGCCACTATCTTACAAAGGTGCAATCCTCAGGAAGTAGAAATGAGGCAAAGGAAGAGTGGCAGGGAAGGAAGAAGAGCCATCAGGAGGGTATATTACTGAATTGGCCACTGCTTAAAAACTAGTACAACCATTCATTTCATCTCACACAGTCATCTTCTGAGACAAATAGAGGTACTTTATCTCAGCAGGAGGAAGGAAGAAGGATTTATCAGTTAGCTTCCATCTCACATTGACCAAGCACACTTTGCAGAACATTAACTCCCCGACACTTTCAGGTTACATACAACTGCTGCCAGCTCTGGTCACACACCACCTCACCCACTACAAGAAAGCCCAGGAAATAAGCAGGAAATGTACAGCAGGGAGAGGAGGCAGGGCACTGTTGGGATGTGCCATGTAAAGCCAGTTGCCATAGCAGCTGGAGAAAACAAATGGTCAAAGCCCCCAGGGACAGGAATGTCAGTGAGGATTTGAGGCAGTGTGTAAGAAATGTCTGATGCAACTGAAACAAGAATGCAGAAATGACTAAGAGTTACCACAGGTGCACGCAGACTAAGTCATGCCAAATTAATTTCATACTATGCTTTAAGCCACCAGACAGGTATATCACGTTGCAACATGCCTGGATCTCTATCCATCCATCATCTGTTTAATCCTCAAATCTGATGCAGTTTAATTCCTTTCTACATACCAAGCTTTGCCTGAGGTGCTTCTCAAAGTTAGGTACTGTGTAAGTAACTTAAAATCCACCAGACTTATAGAACAACAGTCAGACAGCCTTATCCAGATTCTCCTCTGATTCTAGGACCCAATTCTGGTGACTGGGTTCCCAGATTATTATTTAGTTCTTATCCTTTTTTCTCTTTCTCTGTTTTCTCTCCCTTTCTCGGGCTGCTAGAAACCAGTGTCTGCCAGGATCCATCACCTAAAGCTGGAATTGTTCCACCTGCCTTGATTTTCCTCACTGCTTTGTGTTGCTTAATCTTTGCTTCCCCAAGTATTGATCTACCTGGAAGCCACACTTCCCTTATTGGTTATTCCTATTAGAGATGGATCATCCACAAATGCCTTCCTCTCGAATTGCTGGACTTCCACCAACGCCTACAGCTTGATCCACTCCCCTCCCCAGTATCCATTCTTCTTTTAAAGCGCATCTTTCTCCAGGGTGCAAGGATCCCCTGTCTTTGGTCTTTCCCACCAAGGACCTTCTCCAAAGGCATCTGCTAGCCACCCTGCAATTTGAACACCTCTCCTTTTGGACAGACACAGTCCTGTAGCAGGTTCACAGCTTGAGAGCAGAAACATCCTGGTGCAAGTTACAACCTGCCCAACTTCACTTTTGGCTTCCCTTCTGCAGCCTGGAGCATGTTCCTCCCACACTCTTCTAAAACTTTCTTTCAGTCTCTGATTATATTTTCATCCACAGAAGCCCTCCGTGACCCCTCATCCTAAACTGGGCACTCATTACCATCTCAAAGTACTCGTAATTTACAGATTCTACCTCCACTTTCTTATTTATTTGTGTCTTCCTCTCATCCTCTAAGCTCTATTAAAGCCAAAATTGCCAACCTATATCCAACCCCCCTATAGGGCCAAAATAAATCTATTTGTTGAATGAAAAAGTATGGGTGAATGATTTATTTATCTAGCAATCAAGTTCCCATATAAAAAAACCAAGGGAATAACACAGATCACAGGTCAGGGAGCATAATTGTATAAGCCACTGGTTTCTGGTATTAGAAAGTGGCAGGATTTAGGGCAAACTGCACAAAGCCATGCTTCCTTAAGACGTTCCAATTCAAATTTCAAATACCTCTACTGGCTCAAGAGAATTCCCCCTGTCTCAGCACACTGCTTTCCACCAACACTGTTGGACTTCTTGCCAGCTCCTACAGCTTGATGGCCAATACTGGACTATGAATTCATAACCCAATCAACATAATAGCCTTATTAAAGTAATATGAAACTTTGATTCCAGGTCTTTGTATGTACTGTTCCCTCCATTCCATTCACATCTATCCCCTATGCTTTTACTTTCCTAACTCCTGTTCACCCCCAGACCTCAGTTTAAGCACCTTCCTCAGGGGTCCTTTCATGATCATGTCCCACCTATGTGATCCTAAGATGACTGCACCCCTGTTTACCTATTTGCCTCCACACCAGACTTCCCTAAAGGGAACAGACTGGGACTCTGGTCCTGCTATATCCCTTATACCTAGCATAGTGCTTAGCATAGGATAGAAGCTCACAATATTTACTGAATGAACAGGTGACCCCATTCTAAGGGACTCCCAGGAGATAGAACTCTGCTCCTACCAAAAGCTAAAGAATGGATCCAGACAGATATGAATTAAGGTCTCTTATGCTGTGTGACACTGGCCCCATCCCGTTCAATAACCTTTATGAATGACGTGACTGATAAAAAAGCTCTGTTCCGACATGCAAAGCTGGGAAGGAGAGTCAGCATATTGGGAAATGGCCAAAGGAGAGGAGATAGAGATCGTGGCCGTGGTGAGTGTGGGTTAAGGCCTTCATTTTTTTTTAAACCAAATCTAAACATTTTCACGAGTGTTAGTGTGTAAGATCTGTAGGAGAGCGTGGGGGAGAAGCTCTGGCTCAAGGTAGGAATGTACATCTGTTGATTGGATCCACTTACCAGTGGTTTTACAAGCCTAAAGCTGGAACAGGTCCAGTTGTTTCACTTTTGTTTTGCCAGAGAGTCTATAAATGCTATTTTAAAGTAGCTTTGATGACAGGATTCTATAAATTGATCTGTACGTACCTTTCTCACACAAGTTCTCAGTTTATAACACCCTCAGTTAGAATGCGGCTTCCTTACCATATGCATATAAATTCAACTGCTTTTTTTTCCCTCTTCTTTAAAAAAAAACTTGCTGATGTTGGCTTTATTCTTGAGCTTATATAAGGATTGCTAAAAGTCTGTTGGGGGTTAGAGAAGCAGAGCTGATATCGATGGGGCCAAGGAACTGGTATGTTTTGGATGATAGCCAAACTTCTAACAGTCTCTCTGTCCTACCTGGTATATAACCCTTCAGGGAACCAGTTTTCCCTAAATTAGGTCTCATCCATGAATGCTTTCCTCCAAGAATCAAAGCCTACTTATAACTAGTAGGACCCCCATTAATGCTGGATCAAGAAAACCCAAAAATTGGGCTGTGATATGTAGGTGACCTTTCTCAATTTTCACAAAAACCAACTGAAATTCATAGCAGACAATGCAGGTGCCTTGCACATCCACTAGGCCCACACTGTCTAAATGGTAATCTCTCACTATATAAGAACTTGTCTGTGGTTTGTGCAAATTGAGATTAAACTATGGGTATAGAATATACACTGGGGGCTGGGGATATAGCTCAGTTGGTAGAGTGCTTGCCTTGCAAGCCCAAGGCCCTGCATTCAATCCCCAGCACTGAAAAAAAAAAAAAAAAAATACACACTGTTGTCAAAGACTTGGTACAAAAAATGTAAGCTATCACATTGACAATTTTGTATCGATTATTTATTGCAATCATGATATTTTATATGCATATACAAATTAAGTATGAGATATAAAAATTAATTTCATCTGTTACTGTTTACTTTCCTAATATGGCCACTAAAAAACTTAAAATCATATTTGTGGTATGAATTCATGGCTTGTGTTATATTTCCCTTGGATAGTGCTGCATTCAATATTCACTTCTATACTCTAAAAGCTGCTTATTATGAACATCTTGACTCTCTTACCAAAGACTTCTTTCCTGGCAAAAGATGCTTGATTGACACATGCAAAAGATGTCAGAAGTGTTGAAGAGTTAGCACCCTCAGAAGTAGCCCTCAACCCATAATTAAAGGGGAGTTGGAGAATAAAACCCCAGATCTCTTGCCCCTCCATTGAAATAACTCTGAGATGCATGTTCTGTAGTGACCCCCACAATTTCCTGGCAGGACTGAGCTCCAGCCGCCAGTGGTGATGATTGCTTGAAAACACAGCCTTTACTAGCTTCCTTCCCGTTCCCCTCTCATTCTCCCACTTGCCTTCTGGTGGTCTCTGGCATCATTTCCCAAACTATTTGCACCCATATCCTCGTCTTAGCTTCTGGAAAAGCACAAACTGAGAGGCTTCTGCAATCATTTTGATGATTTAAAAACCTCAGTCTTCAAGAAGTTGGGGGGAAAAAATCACCCAAGGTCATACAATTAATAAGTAGCAAAGCAAACATTCAAACCCAGGTCTTCTGACCCCAGTGCCCCTGGTCCTCATGTACTACCTATCCTGGAATCATTCACCTTTGATGGCGTGGTCAGGAACTAACTAGCTCATCTGAGGAAGGACCATGGGATAGGAAAGGAGAACAAAGACAGCTCTTATACTACACAGAGCAATGTTTTAAACAACTTCTTTCTTTTCTTTCTTTCTTTTTTTTTTTCCTCGTACCAGGGATTGAACCCAATGGTGTTTCATTTAGGTTACATCAGAAGCAAATTCAGATAAAGATGCAAGTGAAAGTAATTAATTGAAAGGACAATTAATTAGCGGAACTTTAAGGCAAGAAAGAGAAATAACCCAGTAAAGAATATGTTATTGTGCATATTATCACTGTGGGCAACAAATGAATTTTAATGCCACTGGATAATGCTAGGAGACTGGATAGAGAATGCATTTCTGGGTTATTCCATCCAGGGGTGAGGGAAGTGGGGTATTTATCCACCAACTCCTATCAATCTTTGTTGCAGGAGAACACTAATTTCCGGTATCTTTAGTCTATGAAGGCATACAGACACTAGCTAGTAATTAGGAGTCAGTCAGCATGCCTATACATAACAAGTGACAAGGGGCCAGAATTGAGACTCCAAGAGCATGTGTTACACATAGGCCTCCTGAAATAGCGATAATTATTTAAGTAACAATTACACACAATCTAACTAAAAGGAATCATAGAAAATTATGATGAAAATCTGTTGAAATGAAAAAGAGTGTTACACTTTTGAAGAGATCTGAAGGATAGTGTTTCAACTCAAGTAAGTTCAGCCTCACTTGCTATAAGGCTTGAGTCAGAGACCTTTAGAAAGTTAGTTTATCTGAGCCTTAGTTTTCTTATCTGTAAAATGGACACAATAATTCCTACCATACTTGGTATGTGAGATAAAGTATACAAAACAGGTAGCATAAAAGCAGATAATTGGGTTTTTTTATATTAAACTTGCAGTGATAATCAAGGATGGAAATTTGCCTATATAAAAGATTGCTCAAAGAAAAATAGTAATACTACTTAAAAGCATCAGCCAAGCGCGGTGGCACACGCCTGTAATCCCAGCACTTGGGAGACTGAGGCAGGAGGATCGCGAGTTCAAAGCCAGCCTCAGCAGGGGCAAGGCCCTAGCAACTCAATGAGACCCTGTCTCTAAATAAAATACAAAATAGGGCTGGGGATGTGGCTCAGTGGTAGGAGTGCCCCTGGGTTCAATCCCCAGTACCAAAAAAAAAAAAAAAAAGAAAGAAAGAAAAATTAAAAAATTAAAAAATTAAAATAAAAGCATCATTGTGCTTAGGATAAAAGCTTAACAGTGCCTGCAAATATTAATATATTTACTCTGTACGGCATTATATAGACAAATATTTCTTGACATTTTCTTTCACACTCCAGCATTTAAGTAACGTTTAAGTAACATTAGAAATTTAAGATTGTTTCAGTCAAATCAAACCAAAATTTTATTATTCATTCAAGTTTTCTTTTCCTATAAAACACTACCAAAGCAGTTATACATAAAAGAAAAAATAATCAAAATGGTAAAAATTTGAACATTTGTTAATAAAAATGAACTTTGAATTTTAAAAAGCAAAATAGATAAAATGGGGAAATAGCACTCCAAAGTTATGATTTTAAAATTATAAAATCACACTAGTTCACACAAAATTAATAAATGAACTAGAGGTTAGACGCACCAACTTTTCTTGAGTTTGCTTTTAGAAAACACATCTATAGACTCAACTTAAATTCAAGAAAGACAGTCAAACAGGCTAAGAAGATCTAATTTTTCAAAAATAAATAAATGCACTCCAAATGTCAGAGAAGTGAACAGAAACATTGTACATTCTTATAAGAATTATAATTCTTATTTTCTTTACAAAAATAATTCAAAAACCCTGAAAATCTGAAAAATAAAGATTTTAAGTTCACATAAAAATTGGCAATGTCGTCTCCTTGGTGCACAACATTACCAACACGTAACAAACTTCTATGCTGGGAAACGTTTAGTTGGAGCAATTTGTTTCAGCCAATTCCCCTCAAGTCCCCAGGACAATCTGACAAATGTTTGGAAATGAATGTGAGCCTGCAATATTGTTAGAGGAAGAAAATGCTGACGAAGGTTTCTCCCAGTCCAAACCATCCCCAAAGAGGGCCTATTGGAAAAATCCCAATTATGGGAAATCAAGCAGGAAGGTTGCAATGAAGTGTTTGGAGATCGTTTAGGAAGAAAAGAGTAACAGAGAGACTGAGACAGGGCACTAGGAGAGAGCCAATTGATGCCTGATCTAGGAGGTACCCCCCAAAATAATCATCATAAGGTCTATGAGCTCCAGAAGCAGAAGCTGGAACAAGCAGAGGAAATGCAATGGATCTGAAGCACTCAGTGATGCCAAGTATCTCCTCAGGTGATCCTTTTGCTAAACCAGACAAAACAAAGGGGAATCCTCAATGTCATCAGAAAAGACCAGGCAAAGTCCACCTCTGATGTCTAGCACTTGTATAACTCTGTGTTGGAAAAGGATGACTCAGGAGTCCAATACAGCTCAATGGAAATTAGTCTTCTGGAAGATTCCGTTTCTTTTACATGAATTTTCTGTTCACCAGACTTTGATTATTACTCTTTCCCAAAGACCTTATCACTAAGAATGAGATGCTCTAACCAGTGCACTTCAACATTCTGGCTTTAATGGCCTAGACATGCAAAATTATATATTACAGTTCTGCCTTCCAGTTTATTGCCCACTCATTGAATCTGACCACAGCTGAATTAGAGTCCACATGTAAAGGCATAGGCTTTTCCTCTAACAATATTGCAAGCTCACATTCATTTCCTCCTAGGCTCAATCCCAGGCTCAGCCTGAAACAATCTGCCAGCCTCAGCCTTACATTTCTGCACATGTGTTCTGTCCTTGGATGTCAGCAGTTACCACCAAAATGTCTGAATCCATTTAATCAAATTCTTTTCACGAGGTTAGAGGCAATTCTGTTTGGGGAGTCGCTAAGCAGCTTTGTCTCCCTCCTAGAGACACACAATGAGTCATTAAACGTCCTGGTCTTGATGGTTTCCTAGTTGCTGGGGTAGTGAGCTGCCCATTGTTAAGGGGAAATGGCTATAGCCCAGACATCAACAGTGTCACCTTTATTTGTGAAAGCCTGTTGCCAAAGTTTTGGGTGACATTGACTTCATGTTTCCCTTGGTCAGAATCATTTTATTTGCTAAGACTTGGTCATTTAGAGAAGGTGGCCGCCTTAGTAAAATAAATAAATAGATAAATAAATAGATAGATAGATAAACAAACAAACAATGATTTTCCCCAGGCAGCTCCATGCCATCAAGTTAGAACTTGTAGAAGAACCGTGAGGCCATGCCCAGGCTTGGAGTGGACAGACTTGGCTCTTGGATGATTCAGATCATGTTTGCCCAAGGGCATGGCCAGTGCCAGCCCTCTCAGCCACTCTCTGGCAGCAGAGCTTGGCTTGCTGGGTGGCTGGTTCTATTTGGTTTTGGTGGTGATGAGGAAAAGCTTCCAGTCAAAACGTATGATTTGTGACCAGAACATTTGTCTGATATTGGTTTTGACTACCTAGTTATGAATGAAAAATCAAGAATACGAAAATAGAGTCCATCTCCGGACATTATATGTCAGGGGTGGTTCTGTATTCAAGGACCTTTGGTGTGGTGGTTTAACACTACATATAAAACTATTTTTTTTTAAAGTAAGATCTTATTTTAGGGGCTAGGGTTGTAGCTCACTGGTAGAATGCTTGCCTAGCATGTGTGGATACTGGGTTCAATCCTCAGCACCACATAAAAATAAATAAAGGTATTGTGTCCATCTACAACTAAAAATAATTTTTTTTAAATCTTATTTTAAAATATGGTGTTCAACAACTACACCAAATATCCTAGCATGCAAAACCATCCCCTACACATGAAGCCAAATTAACTAGCTACTTGCCTCGTCTTTGTACACAATGACTTAGGGATCAGATAGATGGTTTCTAAGCCCATGTTTACCACCTGCAATCTCTGAGCTGTTGAACAAGTCACAAAACCCCATAGATTTCAGTTTACTTATTTGTAAAACAAGGATAAGACTCATTAACAAGTAGTTATTGAGTTCCTAATATACCCCAATCTTTAAGGTACTGGGGATACAGAAGTGAAAGGGGACAGGAAAGGTAAAATTTTCAGCCTTATGAAGCTCATGTTCTTCTGCAGCTCAAGATTGTTTGGAGGAGTACAAGGATAACAAAGCATATATTACATTATTAGCACATAGTAGGTACTTAAGGTTAGGTCCCTCAGCTAACCACTCCTTCAATTTTGTTTACATTTGGGAAGTGCTACAGAGAAGGTAGAAGAAAATGTAGTCACTTCCAAGCTGTGTTTACAAATCAAGACATCAAACTCACCTAGGTCAATACTTTTTTTTTTAATTTCAGTTGTGGCATACTTGTGAGATGCAAAATCAATTTGGTGGGTTAAGGCCAGCATCATTCCTCAACTAAAGAACAAAACAGAATGGAATAGAACAGAACAGGGAGGGACAGGATGGGGTGGAGTGGAATAGAATGAAATAGAAATATACTAAAGGTTAAGCATTAATTCCTGCAGCATTTGTTTCAATTGTCTGTGTGTGTGTGTGTGTGTGTGTGTGTGTGCGCGCGCGCACATGCTTGTATACTGGGTCAGGGTGTGAAATGCATTTCTGACTGTTTTCTGCTTTTGCTATTATGCTCAAATACCTAACTTTATTTATTTAGTTAGTTAGTTAGGTAGGTAGGTAGTTTAACTTTGAGACAAGATCTTGCTAAGTTGCTGAGCCTGACCACAAACTTGTGATCCTCCTGCCTAGGGCTCCAGTCACTGGGATTACAGCTGTGCTCAGCTCCCTAACTAACTTCTTACCTGCAGTTTACAATGGCGACTACTATGAAAATGTACACAGAACTAAGTTGTTGGGTTATTTTTTTTTTAAATGAAAATAAAACCTTCTGCAAAAAAGAAAACATTTTAAAATGTATTTTCTATCATCCCATAGATAGTATTTCCCAGAATGTCCAGTTCAAAAATAGAGTAGATGAGGGGAAGACAGGGTATGTACTTATTCTGAGCAAATTTGCCAAAAGTGACCCTGTCTCAATAGTTTCCATCATGTTTGCATGATGCTGTTGAAACTATCATGAATAAAATTAGAGGGAGATGTGAAAATAAGATTGCATGGCAGAAAGAGGAAGTAGACAAAGTTGTGGTCTTCCCTCCAAACAATGTCCTGCATCCCAGAAACACACCATGCCCTACTTCCAGGGATACTGCTTCTAAATTTATAGCCCTGCCATGTCTCTAAGCCAGCTCAGGACCTCCCAGGCTGTGAGAAGTACAATGACTCCAATCATGACCACTTTTTCCAGTTTTACTCTCACACCACTTTGTGAATCTTCCTATATTGTGAACTAGCCTAAGTCAATGGAGCCATCAACAACTAGTAGGAATTTTTTTTTTTTTTTTTGTAAATTTCAGTTGCCTCTAAAAAGCAGCTGTTCTTAATCATTTGTCTTCTCCAGAATAGCATTTTTAAACACAAATAAATGCATGAGATAAAAAGAAAGCCAAATGTATTGAAGTACAACTGATGAAATATTTCAAAACAATGTATGACATAAAAATGCAGAGGGTTTTCTAAAAATAAATTAAACATAGACCTACTAGTGGGACCTACTACTAATAAAATTTCAAAATAATGAGATTGAATGACATGTTGAGGTATCTGTAACATCAGTAATGTGTCATGAAAATAAATGATTCTATTAGTGACAAAGAAAGTTAATAATGTCAGAGTATGCTGCCTCCACTCATGATTGAAGAAATTTCTATATTTCATTTAGACCTAATGAAAATTAAAAATGTAATTCTTTTTCATATCCAAGACCATGAACTCCTTGAATTCTACTTATGCATAAAGTTCATAGACTGCAGATTAAGAACCAGTAGCAGCAGATGACTACAGCTCCCTTCAACCTCACTGCAGGATAATAAAAAAGGCAAATGTTTAACAGAATTTTGCCATTTAATTAACAGGTAGACCAAGGCAGTAGGTATCCTGTCCTTTAAATTGAACAAAAGTCCAGCTGTCTTTTTCTTTAGACGACATGACAGCACCTTACAGGAAAGTCATACCCAAACTAAATGGGACAAAATTCAAATACTATGATTCCACCAATCCTCAAGTAGTCATAAATCCAAGCATCTACCCAGTTAGAGGCTGAAATCAAACCTTGTTAGGAATCACCATTCACCTGAGGCTCCATTCAGGGCTGCTCCTTAGAGTTGTGTTTGTTGAGCACTGCAAAATCCTGTAACCAAAAATAGCAACCTTGTTGCCATTCCTAAGGGTGCAGCCTTGCTAGGCTCTCTCATTTTTATACTTTGTGCCAAGAGGCAATATTCAAAATATTTAACATCAAAAAGGGCACCAGCCCATCCAATCAGAATGGATGCTGGCCCTAAACAACTGGTACTATCAGGACAATATGTCCTAGCCAAATTTCAACCCTGTCCTCTTCATGCAAGGGTGGGGAGTGTCCTTTGACGATCCCCACATCTTGACCATTAGTTCCACCAATGAATAATCTATAGTGTACTAGCTAACAAAGCCTTTATAATTGATCAGAAATCAACAAAGTTAAAATCCTAACTTAGAGTAGCCATCTCTGGGGTGTGGCCTCTTGATTAAACACTGGCTAATCAATTCTGTAGAGTGTGTTCCAGCAATTGTATTTGGCGTATTGATTAAAATGAACATACCTGCAGATATATATCACACAGGCCATACTGAAAGTTTTGTAAAAGAATTATAACTTGAATCCTCAATTACCATTACTTTGAAAAATTAATCTACTAGGGTTTTAACCTGCCAAACTTTTTGAGGGGGGAAGACACCAGGGATTAAACTCAGGGCACTCAGTCACTGAGCCACACCCTCAGCCCTATTTTGTATTTTATTTAGAGACAGGATCTCACTGAGTTGCTTAGCACCTCACTTTTGCTGAGACTGGCTTTGAACACATAATCCTCCTGCTGAGCCGCTGGGATTACAGGCATGTGCCAAAGCACCTTACAAGGATTTTTAAAGAGAGATTTCTTACGTTCATCACTGGAAGGAATTGATGGAAAAGTATCTTTGAATTTGGGTGCTCGGGTTTCCCTCCATTAAATGATACTTTGCAAACTCTGGGAAATCTCCAAAAGGGTCATAAAGTTTTAAAGGGATTGAATCTGGTCTTGCAGGGAGATCCTACCATCCCCTTTATGAAGCATGAAGGGATATGGCTTTTAAAAAGTCAGTCTGCAGAGACTAAAAGGCATCAAAGATTAGAACTTGGAAGAATCATGATGAAATCAGAGATAGAGGAGAGGATAAAGTTGTTCTCTAAGTCTGAAACTATGTGGGAGAAGACGTTAGCACCACACAATTCAAGCAGCAGAGAAACACCATGAATGAGATGAAAAAGGAGGACATTTGGACTGAGGCTCTAAGCAACTCAGTGAGACCCTGTCTCTACATAAAATACAAAATAGGGCTGGAGATATGGCTCAGTGGTCGAGTGCCCACGAGTTAAATCCCCAGCACCCAAGGATGACATTTGGGCACAGATTTCTATCTTCCTCCTCTGATGTCAAAGAAATCTCCAGTGCTCAGACAGCAGTACCACATTCCACTAGGCTAGTGAAACACAATTTTTAAAAATCAAAATACATGAAGGTAAGTGCGCGACTAAACCCAGAGTAAAAAAAATAACTCAAATAAAACTCTCAAACAACAACAGTGTAAAAGCTATAAAGACAAAACATGGCAGCTATAAAAAGAGAGTTGTAAACTAAACTACTTCTCATCAAATAATTTTAAATAAAGAATAGGATTTCTAAGAGTAAATATACTGAATCATGACCAAAGCAAAGACGACTCGAGTGCCCAGGACTCAACAGGAAGTCATGCTTCTGGCACAAAACACCATTTTATAGCCAGGTGCCTGTGATCCCAGGGACTCTGGAGGCTGGGGCAGAAGGACCACAAGTTCAAAGCCAGCCTCAACAACCTAGTGAGGCCCTCAGCAACTTAGCAAGTCCCTTGTCTCAAAATTGAAAAATTTTTTAAATGGTTGGGAATGCAGCTCAATGGTAAAGTGCCCTGGGTTCAAACCCTAATACCACAAAAAGAAAATGAAAAAAACACTATCTTGTTTTCTTCTAGAACAAAACTTGTCTTCATTCCCCAGCATTCTTTGGAGTACTGTGGGTCATGAAACTGAATTCAGACTAACTATGGATGAACTTGAAAAATCTCATGTCAGATCTGGCCCACCCAAACCTTTTATGCACACTTCCACACTCTTATCTTTCAGTCTTAGGATTGGAGAAAATTTTGCAACTCTGCAGAAAAGCAGGACCACAAGGAACTTGGGTTTTTGCATATAGCAAAAGCAGTATGCAAAAGATATGGTCACCCACGAGTGGGAGAACTCTGAGTAACCTTTTTTGCACTTCTTTTGGATTTCCTATGCTTCTCAAAATGCATATAACAAGCAAACATCATGAAAGTTTTCTGTTGAATTAGCTAGTCAATTTTTTAAGTAAAAAGCAAAAATGTTACTTTAAAAAGTGATTTACTTCTATTTTATTTTGATAAATCCAGATGGCATGGATTTTGGTGTGCTTATTCATGAAAATATCCTCAACCCCCAGAACAGAGCCAGGAACACCATCAGCATTCAATAAATACAGTTTAAAAGAACAAATGGTTTCTGGTATTCTCAACATTTGCTCGTTTGTCAATACTCTTCTTAAAAGGTGATGATTTCATCTAAATAAAATGCTTAAGATCAAAAATAATAATAATAATTCACACATCCTCTTGACAGTGCAAAGTACCTTGTGACCATTATCCTTGGTCAACATTTAGTACTACATTTCTGTGAATATGGACAAAGATTGAATTTGAGATTTTTTTGGTTTGTTTTTAAAAGCAACATCCCACTGCTGGCTCATATTGATCTTATAATCAACTGAAACCCTCAAGTCTTTCTTACATAATTTGTTGTCAAGCCTGATTTCCCTCATTCTGCACTCGTACAATTGATTTTTGTACCTCCAAATGCTGGACTTTAAATTGATCCTTGTTAAGTTTTATCTTATTTGTTTTGGTCCATTATTGAAGTCCATTGAGATGCTCTTGAATCCCTGACTCTACTGTCTTGTATATTACCTGTCTCTCTGAATATGTCTTCTGATAACTTTATTATGTTCTAAGTCTCTAAACCTGAAGATAAAACTATTAATTGGATATGAATCAAGAGAAGAATTCTGTTGAACACCATTAGAAATCACATCCAGATGAACACTGATTCTCACATCAATATTCTTGGAACAAATATCTTAGAATGTTAGGCTTGAAAGTAATCATCAAGCTCATCTGACTTCTAAGATTTCCCCAAGCCTCACAGCATATTGTTTATTTAACACTTTTAAGGTCCCATCTGTACAGAGATGCTCATTACTTCTTTGGACCTCAATTCTACTCTCTTGGAGAAAAATTCTTTCTTATAGAGAAGCTATCCTGCTCCATCCCAGGAGGGAGCAGCACTATTTGCTTATGTGGGACTTCATTCCTTGACCTCAGATGGTCAGAATATGGAGAAACACCTAACAGAGTACAAACACATCTGGAAACCAGGACCCATTCTTTTATTTAACAAAAACTACCTACAATATGGGAGGGACTGTTTGAGATCCTTGCAAACGACCACTGATCAAGATAGACAAAGAGTCATGTACTTGTGAAACTTACTTTAAGCAGCTGAAGAAAAATATATTATGAAATACAATGTATGAGTAAATTATATATTATGATAGAAAGCAATAAATCCTATGAAAAAGGAATACTATGGGTAAATGGTATGGGAGGTGAGGAATGCAGTTTTGAATAGACTGGCCAAGTCTTCATGGAGAAGCTGACATTTGAACAATGACTTGGAGAGGAGAGAATGAACCTTGCAAACTTCTGGAGAAAGAGCATTAGTACCGAGGAAACAATCAATGCAAAGACACTAAGGATCATGATAATAAAAAATTTTTTTAAAAAGACACTTAGGCAAAAGGCAATGAGCACTTTCAAGGAACAATAAGAAAATCAATGTGGCTGCAGCAGAGGAATGATTTGAGGGAAAGGCTATGTCATAAGATCAGAGATGTAACGGAAGACATCAAAAGGGCTTTAATTCATACTTTGAATGAAAGAAAAAAACTGCTGCATAGTTTTGAACAGAAAAGTGACATGATTTGATCTACATTTTAAGAGGAAAACTTTGATACTATATCCAACCTTAAAAAAGTCAGAACGTTTTGAATGTTTTTGCAGTAATCTAAGTAAGAGATGGTGACTTGGACCAGAATAGACATAGTGCTGCCACATTACAAAATTTGTGGTTGCTGCTAGACAATAAGTGTAGCTCATGCTCAAGGGGAAAGGATTAAAAGAGTGAATAAGAAAAGGTGAGGACCACTGGGATCTGTCTTGGAAGTTGCCTAAAATGCTGGGCATGGTGGCCCACAACTGTAATCCCAGCAGCTTGGGAGGCTGAGGCAGAAGGATCACAAATTCAAAGCTATACTCAGCAACTTAGTGATGCACTAAGCAACTCAGGGAGACCCTGTCTCAAAACAAAAAATTAAGGGCTGGGTGGTTGCTCAGTGGTGAAGCACCTCTGAGTTCAATTTCTGGTACAAAAAAAAAAAAATGTGGTTGCTCATTACACAGCAAAATCTAACTTGTTCACACTACCCACATCTTTTGTTTTCTCTTTATTTTAAATGCCATTTCTCAGGATTTTGTCTCATTTCATTGCCAAGAAGCCCTGCTCCTAAACTCTCCTATATGTTCTAGAGAAGTAGCATCCTAGGAAAACTGCACGTGTGTGACTCATGGTCCATTCCATGCTTTCAGAACTTGGAGAAGCTCCTACAGGTTGGCTTTCATGCTTTGGGCACTCTAAATGTGCAGTTGTAAAAGTTTATTTATATATAATATTGCATATTATGTATGTGTATGTGATTATACATTCAGGTAGAGGTAAAGCACTCTCTTGCTGTGTGCAATATAAAATGAATCCATCCAGGAAAAAAAAATTCATCATTCTCTGGAGACCCTCAAACCAAATAATAATAATATTAATAATTTTTAAAAATGAATCCATAAGTACAGAACTTAAAGGTAATCCCCTAATGTCCCATCCTCAGAGCATAAACTGAGGTGCGTGTGTTCAGAGGGGAAGGAAGAGTGGGCGTGGTAAAGGAGGCAATGGTCTCCAAGAGAACACTCATTCATAAGCACAAAGCAAGCACTGATAACACTTTATTCCTTTTCTCCTGTATTATTCAATATAAAATAGAAATTAAATAACTCCAGAAATCTGAGATCATATCCAAAATTAATTCTCACACACGCCAATGATATTTTAAAGGTGCCCACTAATTTGCAATCAATGTTTACTATAATATTCAAATATTTATATTTGCCTCTTAGAACTTTATATAAATATGTACTCTAGATCCTATCACAGAACTGTGACACATTTTGGTCTTCCATTTCCGGCAGGAATATAATAAAATGGCTGTAATCATGGTTTCATAGGCTCTTGGAGACTCTTCCTTGGGATATATGCAAATTGGGGTCTGGACTATTGCAGCACATTGTTAATTAGCCAGTTAACATGGTTTATGAATGCTAATATGTGACAACTGCAATGGATCTTACCTACTCTAAAGGCTTAGGCTATCACTTCAAATTTCATTCCCATATCAAACACACAACCATTTGAGCAAACATTTTGAAGTTTGAACTGAAGTAGAAGCTAATGATGGAATGGGTCAATATGGAGCCTGTTACTATTTTTTTTTTTTTTGGTGCTGGGGGGGCGGCGCTGGGGAGTGAACCTAAAAGCAAGAGCTTTTTTTTTTTTTTTTTTTGGAACCAGGGATTGAACTCAGGGACACTTGGCCACTGAGCCACATCCCCAGCCCTATTTTGTATTTTATTTAGAGACAGGGTCTCACTGAGTTGCTTAGGGCCTCGCTAAGTTGCTGAGGCTGGCTTTGAACTCGCCATCCTCCTGACTCAGCCTCCTGAGTTGCTTGGATTACAGGCGTGCGCCACCACGCCCGGCTTGTTACTATTTTTTAACCAGAAAATATCCTGTTACTTTATCCCTCCCTTTTTACCTTGTGAAAATAATGGCATTTGACATAAGACTTGCCTTCCGGGGGCCATTTGAAGGTGATACTCCTCAAGTTTATAATTCATTGACCTGTATGAAATGAATGCTGTGATAGTTTTTGAATCTATACTTCAAATGTTTTTTTTTTTTTCAGTTTGGCTTTTGGCCATTGCTAAGGTTCATTGGATTTATGTTTGCTCTGTAAATTATACAAAAATTCCTGCATGAAGGTCACCATCGGGCTAGTGGTATAACAACTACATTGCAATCTGTCCAACAAGCCATAGCTAAGAGACAGAACTCAATTTACCTTCCCACTGAAAGAGCATGTTAATTCTACAAAAACTAAAACAAGAACAGAGTGGAAACTTGCTTCAAAACCCCATTAGTGTAAGTACATTAAATCTCCATACAACTAGGGACACTATATGAAGCTATCCAAAAAAAAAAAAAAAAAAAAACCCTCTGGGAATCAAAACATCACAGCTCTTTTATTCTGACAAACAATCCAATTGATTCTGCAAATCAGCTTCTACAGTGAGTGAGTCTCCTTGGGTTTTCATGCTGTATTAGCTGAGAAAAGAAGAGCTTGAGAGTAACGGTTAACAAAAAGTCTGCGTCTAAATCTTCCATAAAACACTGAAAAGCTTGCATCATCCATCTTGCCTCCTCTAAGCATAATTCAGAGATGAATACAGAAATTATGGGAGAGTGATATAGCTAGTAATAGAATTTACATATTTTTAAGAACGAATTCTGTCAGGAAAAAAAAAATGTTCATGATGGAAGATTCCTCTCCACAAATAAAACACACAGAGTTGAAATGACTGATTTAAGACACATGTGGAAGACTTTCTAGCATGCAGTACAAAATTATCAATCAAACTGAAAGTTGCAATGGCTATTTAGAACAACTTTACCAAAAAAAGATTTATATGGATGTGTGCATAGTCACCCTTTGGTATCCACAGGGGATTGGTTCCAGGATCTCCCAAGATACCAAAATCCATGAATGCTCAAGGCCCTTATATAAAATGGTATATTATTTGCATATAACCTGTGCATAGTCTATATTTCAAGTCATCCCTGGATTACTTGTGCTATTACTATAATAAAAATACTCATTATGTTGTATTGTTCAGAGAATAATGACAGGTAAGGCACATACATTTTCAGTACAGACATAATTTTTTTTCCAAATATTTTTGATTGGTGTTCAGTTGGTTGAATTTATAGGTGCCAAACCCATGAATATGGAGGTCTGATGAAATTTAAATTTAAATTTATATATATGTATTTACATATATATAAAATGACATATACCTATGTAGACATAGATGGATATGCTAGAGATAGAGATAGAAAGAGGTTTATCTTTAGAGAAATAGTCCCTATATCTCAATAGCTTTGCCTTACATCTGGCAAAGGGAATATGTTGATTGACAATTCTTTCATAAATGAATATTGTGAAAAGAAAGATATCAGTGAATCATTCTTCCCCTGAGAGAGACCATACTTTCCACTCCTTTGATGTCAGACTTAGGTGGTGATTTCAAACTAAAGCCTTAAGAGACAGTATTTGCTTTGCCATGATCTCTTTGACCCTGTATCAACCAGCAATGTCCCAAATAAGGACAACTGTCAGCCTGGTCTCAGAAGAAAGATTTTATCAAGAAGAGCCACAACTGACTAGAAGCATAAGCATAAGCAAGAAATGAATTTTGGTTGTAAGTCACTGAGACTTGGGGGGAATTTGTTACTAAAGCATAACAGACTAAACTGACAGCTACAATCAGACTGATAGAATTGAAACTTTGAGACTCACAAAAGTAATGGTTCACAGGCTTAAGGTTACACAGAGGAAAAAATCAGTACTCCTTCCCCTTCCTGCACTGCCTGTGATTTTACATTTTACATCTTCATTTCCTTATCTACATATTAAAAGATTTGGGAAAAAATTATCTCTAAAGTTCCTTACATCTCTTAAATTTTTTTTTTCTTCTTCTTCTTCAGTACAGGGCACTGGGGATTGAACCCAGGGGCACTCTACCACTGAGCTACACCCCTAGCCCTCTTTTTTTAGTTTGAGACATAGTCTCACTAAGTTGCCCAGCCTGGCCACAAACTTGCAATCCTCCTGCCTCAGGCTCCTGAGTAGTTGAGATCACAGGTGTATGCCACCAAACCCAGCTCAATCTCTAACCTATCGTTGTATGTTTCCTCCTTTCAGAATTGAGCTTTGCAATGATTGCTTGGGTAATATTTGCCACTGTATTAGATATATTCCTTTGGATGAGATTCAAAATATTTGCATATTATAAAAAAATTCTACAACTATCACAGCAGAGTTTTAGAACATATTGATTTGCACTTCTTGATTCTTTGTAAATGTTACTTAGCTTTTTAAAATATATTTTGTTTTATTTGTAGGTGGACACAATACCTTTATTTATTTATTTTTTTATGCGGTGCTGAGGATCAGACCCAGGGCCTCATGCATGCTAGGTGAGTACACTACCACCGAGCCACAACCCCAGCCACTTAGTTTTTAAAATATATTTGCATACAATCTTTCCAAAGGTTTGTAATAGGAGCTTTCTTTTTTCTTTTACTTTATTCATTGTCATGCCTCAACATGGTTTAATTGGTACTTAGTAAACCTGCCCCTTAACCAATAAATCCTTTATTTGAAAATGATGGATATCCTTTATTTGAAAATATTTATTTGAAAATGATAAAAATCAGACTTGAAAAACAAGTAAAGCACTGATTATAAAGATTTTAAAGACGGGAACAAATTTCTTTGAAATTCCTCCTACCAAGATGGGGTCTAATTCCCCTCCTATTGAATCTGGACCAGGCTTAGTGACTCATATGTAACTAGGAAAATGTGCCAGAGGCAAGTCATGCACACAGCCTCACAGTTGCAAAACTTCTGAGGTTAGGTCAGAAAAAAGGCATGCAGCTTCCACCTGGTTCACTGGCATACTCACTCTTGGAGCCCTGAAGTTAAGAACTGCAGCTACCCTCAGCCCACCATGCTGTAAGGAGGCCCAAGTCTCATAAGGAGGCCGCATGGGAGGCAACCCAGAAACAGTTCCAGGAGAGCCTAGTTTTCAAGTCACCCCAGCCCTTTAGCCAGACACATGCTTGAAGAAGATTTAGATGAATCCAACACTCAGCTATTAATATCACCGCCAACTGTCATGGAGTACAGACCAGCAATCCTCTTTCTTCCCTATGTAAATCTCTGACCCACAATATTCATGAGCATAATAAAACAGCTGTTGTTTTCTGTCACTACATTTTGGGGTGATTATGCAGCAGTAGAAGACTGGAATGTATGGTATCTGTAAGTCAGTCTGGACCACAATGTCAGCCCAGACAACCGCAAAAGAAGTGTATGCAGCCACGTTTTCTGCTTTGCTTATTTTTATTAGGGTGTAAAAACCTACTGGGGTAAGTACATCCCCAGCAAGAGTAATGTGAAAGACAGGAGTATTAAAACATCAGGCAGAGATACAATCAAATTATTATCAAGCAATTGCAACATAAAAAGAGTAGGCACTGATAGAATCTCAGAACCTATTACTTTACCCTGCAATTGCAACATAACGAAAACACCAGTCGGAGATGTAATCACAAAGACAAGGGGAATCGATACTGACTCTAAAATACATTACAGGCCATTTTTAAGTAAATATGTAAAATCTGCTTTAAATTGAGTCTAGCTCAGCATAGAGCAAACAGCTGGAACAATTTTTACATATAAAGCTCAGAGAAAAAAACAGGGAGGAACAACCTGGAACAGGCACAGCTTGGGGTGAAGATGTTCTTCCACTTAAACTCACTTTGTGATGTGAAGTTGTCCTTTATACTCAACAACAGATTTCACCTTATGGATCTCAAAAGCTCTGCTCAGGAGAGAAAAATCAACATGTTCAAATTATAACATCTAGAGAGTTAAAAATAAAACCAAGTGCTCTTTAATGTCAGTCCAGTTTCCTAAGCAATCTGCACAGAAGGAGTGATCAAAAGTGTTAGGTTTCCTACTTGATTGTATTATTTGGGTTTGTCTCTGGAGCCAGGTATCATAATAGTTTGCATGCAAAGGTTTATGCAGGATACTGTTCTAGGCATCATGAAAACAAAAGATATGAAAGGCAAAGTCCTTGCCCTCAGAGCTTATTAGTAAGAACAACATAGGTATATCTAAAAGTAACTATTCTACAAAGTAGAAGGCATTAAGAGAGGAAAGCAAGAAATATTTGTTAGAGAGAGAGAAGGACCTATATCACAGAGTTTGAATTTAACTTGGATATTAAATAGTCAGGGAAGCCATACTCTGATATTTTAAAATGTGACTATAAATTCATACACACACCCATTCCCAGACTTCTCTTCCAAGATGGCAGCCTCCTTAGACAAAAAAACCTTTAGTTGTGTGTTATGTGTCTTCTAAATCCCTCATCATGTCCTTGGGGTGTGTTGCTACATAGGAGTACATAGTACATATTTAGTGGATACACTGTATTTGATGTGAGACCTGTCACTAGATAGTAGGACCCTGGAAGAATTGGGGTTTTGGTGTCCAGGCTCTCCTAGCCTACTTCTGGGGTATCTATGATTCTTGCTCTCATTTTCTCACTTTTAAAAGCTGCCAGTATGGTTTTAGGGAAATTTGAAGTGTTACCTCAAGAACTTGGCAATTTGAGCTTTATTATGAATTATGTGATGCAAAAGTTTAGGTCACTGGGCAAGAAAATGGCCCTTCTCTGTGAAATCACATCATGGGTAGATAAGAATATATATTACCTACAAATGACAAGAGTTCTGACTTTGTTGCTCTATTCCAGCTAATAAGTAGACTCCTACAGACACAGGGTTCGGCATCTCCAGTTCTGCAAGGGCCTTTCAATATTTGAGATCTGATGAAAGATGTGTTGACTCCAAAATACAAACAAAAAATCATAAAACTGACGTGAAAAAAAAATGATTAATTAAAAGCCCTCAAAGGGGCCTAGGGTTGTGACTCAGTGGTAGAGTGCCTGCTTACCTAACACGTGTGAGGCACTGAGTTTAATCCTCAGCACCACATATAAATAAATAAAATGAAGGTACTGTGTCCACCTACAACTAAAAAATATTTTTTTTATTTATTTATATGTGGTGCTGAGAATCGAACCCAGTGCCTCATGCATGCTAGGCAAATGCTCCACCACTGAGCCACAACCCCAGCCCAAAAAATATTTTTAATAAAAGGTTTTAAAGGATAAAGTTAATAACCTAGATGACTACACCTCATCTCTTACATGGTTGGGCAGAAATGTGTACAATGTGGGCTACATACAGGATGTGAACCATTAGGATGTGGTGACTACTGTTACATGCCTCCCTGCCTCCATTCTGCCACCCCATCTTCCCACCTGCTGTGTTTTTATTTTAACAAGGTTCTGATTTTGTTCAGACATTCACCCCTCCCCAGGCCGCCATGTGCCTCAGAAGAGGCTGACCCACGTCCAGTCCTAGAAATAAACCCTACTTGTCTAAGGGTGATATCACTCTTTGTCAGAATTGGCATAAAACTCAATTGTGACCAATAAGATAGGAAAAGAATTCTGGTAGGGGAGAGCTATTCTGGAGAAGTTTCTGGTCCCTTATGTCTAGAGTTCTTTCTGGGTGAATAGGATGCCTTGAACTACTTCAGATATGTTATAGAAGGCTGAGGAAAAATCAACTCTAACCCTAGGGATGGCAGAGTGAAAAGATGGAAAGGACCTGGGTCATTCATAACAGGGTCAAGCTGGAGTCAGCCTACCCTGAAGCCTACCCTACCTCTGCTCTCCCCACTACATGAGGGGCAAATGTCTGTTTAATCCAGTTTCAGTCAATATAGCCTCACTGCTTAATTAGTCCCCTGTCATCTTAACCACTGAGAAGACATCTGCCTTCCTATTCCTCCATCATCATCTGTTTCAATCATCCTCAACTCTGAGAACAATAAAGACCTTTTCAACTACTGACTATAAATTGATGAGGACAAGTATACATTATGCTGGTTTCAAGTCTGTTAGTGGCATCCATTTGATAGAGATGTTCTTCTTCATAGGGCTGCAACACATTCATTCATGACAATAGCTACATTCAGCCACGTGGCTGGACTCAGCAAGTTGCCACCTACTGAACATAATCTGAGGACCACTGGCAAGTGCCATGCATAGAAGTATCTCTACTAGATTTCCACCATTAAAGTCAAGCTAGTGTGACATGCTATTAGTTGTTCCCACCTAAGTCATCAATTTGTGTCCACCTGGAATATGGACCTGTGGAACTAGATGACAATAATGTTCATAAGCCCCTAGATTTAGATGTTTTGTTATACAGTATTAGAAAGAAAATGTAGCCAAGTGCAGTGGCTCCTGCCAGTAATCCCAGCAGCTCCAGAGGCTGGGGCAGGAGGATCACAAGTTCAAAGCCAGCCTTAGCAACTTAGCAAGGTCCTAAGCAGCTTAGCAATACTCTAAATAAAAAATTAAAAAGGGCTGAACAACTGATAATATAGCCTAAGGGTCAATAAACTACAGCACACAGGCTCCACAGAGCCATGTCTTGGTTTTGTATGGTCCACAAGCTCACAATGGTATTATGCTTTTAAAGATTTGTAAAAATTGAGAGGGATGGGGGAAGGAAAAATAGTAAAGTGAAACAGACATTATTACTTCATGTACATGTATAGACTGCATGACTGATATGATCCTTCAATATGTATAATCAGAAAAATGAGAGATTGCACTCTGTTTATGTATGATCTATCAAAATGTATAAATGCATTCCACCATCATGTACAACTAATTAGAACAAATAAAATTTTAAAATTTTTTTAAATAGTTTTAAAAATTGAAAAGGAAGAATAAAGACAGAAGCTGAACATATTACATAAAACCTAAAATATTTACTACCTGGCCTTTACAGAAAAAGGTTGTTGACCCTTGCTATATATGACTTAGGTGTGGGGCAAGTGTAAATAACAGCATCTCAGGGATGCACACTGTGCTGGATGTCTTACATTGGTCCCCTCTGGCTCCACTTCCCAACTTGCTCGCTGTCCAGGGAGAGTTTGAACTGTAAGGACCACATGGGTGCGTTTTGCTCTCTGGCTGGGTGTGGCCTCTACAGGTACTGCCAGCAGAGGAAGGAGTGGGAGGAGAAAGGCAGGGTGTCTCTTTGACTGCTCCCCTTCTGCATTGGCTGCCTCAGATGGGTTGTATCCTTCCACCAAAGGCACATTCAACAGAGGCTGCCCACTCCACACAACTGTCTCCTCTGAAAGCCAGGAACTGTTCCCTCCCTTCTTTGCTTTAGGCCCAGAGCAACTAGCACTCTGATTTTCTCTGTGATCTCCCTACCTCTGCCCACACCTGTGCAAATGGTCTCTTTCATGAACATTTGCAATTTATCCATCTGGAGTGTGACATCTACTTTCTGCCAGGACCCTGAGAGATATACCCACTAAATTAATTATAGTGAAGAGAAGAGGAACCAGAGAAGGGACACAGAAAACTTCAACTTGATCTGTAGCGTGTCTCTCATTTGCTGAAGAATTCAAAGCAAAGGGAACAAACTGTGAATGTTGGTTCATTCCGGATGGCAAATACACAAACATATAAGGATTTTTCTGGTATCTGTCTATGTCTTAATATCTTAAAATTAAAAGACTTTACCAACCATCTGCTGGTTAGTTGTTTGCTCAGATGGTGGAAGTCACCTATCTGAATTCAGAACACACAATGTATCTGACCAGTCCCAGTGTTGCCTGATTGGCAGGTGTGTCTCCTAAATGGTCACTTCTTCGTCGTAACTTGTAGCACCAAAATCCCCACTGCCCAATCTGCTCATCACCACCCAAGGCACAAAGCCACACATAGCCCAGGACTGACTAGGCAAGCGCTGCTCCCACATGCCTAGTTTTATGGCTCCCTCCTCTCCTGGACCTCCACAGCAGGCTCTGTGTGCTGTTTTGGGAATGAAGTAATAAACCTTCCCTGCCAGTACTTATAAAATGCTCTGGCTTCATGGGACAGCATCTCCTGCTGCTTTGGGCATGAGTCCAGTTTAAGCAAAGAGACTGGAAGGAGAGCAAAATGACAGTTTTATAATCATTGAACTAAGGATGGTGGGAAAGAAAAATTAGGTTCATGGTGAAAAAAAGCTCATCTTCTGAACCAATGTGAAAAAAAAAAAAGAATAGGAGTGCTAGCTTGGATCTGCCTAAATGAACCATGATCTGTCTAAATTATGAACAGGAAATTCTTGGATTAATCATGAAAGCTATAAACACATCAGAAGACACCCCCCACAGACACCCACAAAGACTGTGTCACCCTCCACCCAAGGCTCTGAAACACCTCATCTCCACGTCACAGTCATATTTCATTTCATGTCTTCATCTGAATTCCGACTTTTAGAGAAGTGCTTTTGGTGAGTTATGGATGCTCAGTGGTTTTACATGTACTTCTTTTTTTACCAGCTGTGACAAGATTTTTAATCTTTATACAAGAGAAACCAAACCCATGCAAGAACAACCTGTCAGGAATAGTTACAGCCTTGTAGTTAACTCTCTCTTGAGTGTGATTTAATCAGCAAGGTGCTGGTGACAATGTGTAATAGAACATTGTAAAAGCTACAGGTTAATACCTCTGAGGGTGCCGAAGGAGAAGTCATAAAGGGTATGGCGGTGAAATGAGAAATGATCGTTATTTAGCATTTATTAATCCTAGGTGGTATGCAGAGCTCTAAAGAACACGCACAGACAGAAGCAGATTCCCTCTAAAGTTCTGTGCTTCCCTTAACAAAAATGGAAGAGGCTCTCACAGCACTATCTCTAAAGAATAATATGAAGCACAAATACCTTGAATCCACAGATGAAGGTGGAAAAATGCTAAAATAAAAGCCAAAGAGGTTTCTGACATTTATGTCCTTCATCTGCAATCTACTTCCATATGCAGCATCGTCCTGAGTGTCTAGACTGGGAGTCAGCAAAGGACAACCTGTGGATGCATCATCTTTTTGGTAAGACTTCATTAGAACATGGCTATGTTCACCTGCCTACATATTGTCCCTGGCTGCTTTTCTGCTATGATGAGAGGTGAGTATTCGTGATAGAAATCTGTCAAGCATATGCCTATAATCCCAGCTTCTTGAAAGGCTGAGGCAGGATAGAAAGTTCAAGGCTAGCCTGGACAACTAAATAAGAGAAGAAAACTTATGACCAGTAAAACCAATAAAAATACTTATTATCTGGCCTTTTCTAGTTTCACCTGGAGAAGTTGTGATCCAGATTTATGCATTTCTGAATGCATAAATATATTCATTTGAAATCATTCATTAAGCATGTATGAAATGCCAATGCTGTTGTATTGTAGAGGAATGTCCCACTAGAGTGAAGGCTAACAGATCATTCCTCCAGAGCAAAGGCACTCGGATTCTGATGGAACTGTAGAAGAAACTCCCAGGGAAAACTAGTTTCCCTAGCAAGATCTTTCCTTCTGAATCTTGGAATGGAGTTGAATGGAAGATATGATTATACAAGACATCACTCTACAAAAGATAATGGTCCATGCTGTAATTTCTAGAACCATTATGAATAAGATTTGAAAATGATTTGGAGCATTAAGAAATAAAACCCATGAACTCTTGAAAAAAACATCACTTGTGATCTACTTCCTCATCCTGTGGTTATAGTATTTGAGCCACACAATCAACAGTGTGATCAAATCAAATGCCATTTCTTTGCTCAGAGGCCACAAATGGCTTTCTTGATATGAAAGTAAACATTGTTTGAAAGTTCTAGCCTGAAGGATTGCTTTTTCAGCCTTCTTTGAAGAACTACTTTTAGCACTCCAACAAATGTGGACACTGGAAAACTTCTTTTTTATCCGAACAAACCAATAATGGTGTTTAAATCTTCCAGACACATGGAAAAAAAATGTAAATAGCAGTTTTTCAGCACACAGGTGGCACTTCAAATGGGTACTCTATTTGTTCTTCAAGAATTGGATTCTATGACTTAATTTTACCAGCTTAACCTCCAAAGATTTGTTTTAGATTTTTGGCAACCCACACATGCTTCCCGTAGCAACTGCACAATAACATCATATAGTTTGAAGAGGGGGAAAAAAAAAACAGAAGCTTTCAGGCCCTATTACTTCATGAAACTAATTTAAAAGTCAGACTGAACCAAATTGCTATATTTCCATTTATAAGTATCTCTTTATTTTACAACAATTTTAAACAATCCATTTGAACAATTTGTATCTTTCACCACCTGAAACTCTGAACAAAACACCTTGTCAGAAAGAACTATGAAGAAAACATCCAGGCTTGTTTCAAGAACTGATCATGGATGTTCATAAATAGAATCAAAACCAGCACCAAACAAAGCGGGCAGGATTTGCGGTCTAGCCTGCCACCATTAATGAACCAGATGAATGACCTTGACAAATTCCCTCTCCTCTCTGGGTTTTATTTTCCTCATCAGTAAAATTAGGTAATTTAAACCTACCTCCCCGAGTCCTTCCAGGCCTAAATACAATGATGACTAAAACTTGGCCTCTATCATGGCTCTCAATATAATTACCTCTAACCTTCCTCCAACCTTATTTCTATGCATGACAGAACGCCAGAGGGAGGGAAATCACCGTAAGCCAAATGTGAACTTGATCCTCCCTTTCTAATTTGGAGAGAGGCATCAGGACACTGCTAAGCCACAGAGAAAGTACATTCTTCTCCCTTCTTCCAGCACTTCATACAAGACTAGACAGAAGTCCAATCTTGGATTCTCCAACAATATCATTTCTAACAGCAGAAATAAAGAATTATTTTAAAAAACAAAAACAACTTCAGGACCACACAGACTCATGGATTGACACACTGGCTCATTGCAGAAATCTCTTCAAATACCTAAAGCATGATTGCCAGGCAACTTTATCATCTGCCCTTAAAAAAGAATGTAGAGCTGGGTGTGGTGGCGCACGCCTGTAATCCCAGTGGCTCAGAGTCTGAGGCAGAAGAATTGCGGGTTCAAAGCCAGACTCAGCATGGGCAAGGCGCTAAGCAACTCACTGAGACCCTGTCTCTAAATAAAATACAAAATAGGGCTGGGAATGTGACTCAGTGGCCAAGTGCCCCTGAGTTCAATCCCCTGTTCAAAAAAAAAGAATGTAGAGTCACTAGAACTCCGGAATATTGGAAAGCTGTTTAGCAATTTCTTATAAAGATAAATATATACCCATCCTATGGCTCAAACAGCATATATGCCTATTAGCATCAAACATCACAAAAATGTAATATGACAATAAATTACAGTATAGTCTCTTACTTAAAAGTGACTATCACAAGGACTTTGAAAATTTCTTTGCAAGTAATATTAACCATCAAATGATGACAGTGTCATAAAATAATGTATTAAGATACTGCCAAAGAGAACACAGGCCAGGTGCAGTGACACACACCTGGAATCTGGGGTACTTGGGAGGCTGAGGCAGGAGGATCACAAGTTAAAGGCCAGCCTGCACAACTTAGTGAGACCCTGTCTCAAGAGAAAATAAAAAGGGCTGGGGATGTAGTTAGTGATACAGTGCTTGCATAGTATGGGAAAAGCTCTGGGTTCAATCCCCAGTACTGCAAAAAAGAACACAGGCAGCAGTAAGCAGGTAGTCATTTACAATAATGATTAGGAAGAATTAAGAATGTGACAAAATGGATTGTTATGGTTTGGATGGGAGGTGTCCCCCAAAAGCTCATGTGTGAAACAATGCAAGAAGGTTCAGGGAAGAAATGATTAGATTATGAGAGCCTTGATCCAATCAGTGAATTGATTTCCTGAGGGGATTAAATTAACTGAGTGGTAACTGAAGGTGGATAAGGTATGGCTGGAGGAGGTGGGTCCCTGGGGGGTGTGCCTTTAGGATGTATTTTTTGTATCTGGCTAGTAAAGTCTCTCTCTCTGCTTTCTGATTATTACATGAACTGCTGCCCTCTGCCATGCTCGTCCACCATGATGTTCTGCTTCACCTTGAGCCCAGAGGAATGGAGCCAGCTGTCTGTGGATTGAGACCTCTGAAACTGTAAGCCCTCAAATAACCTTTTTTTCCTCTAGACAATTGTTCTGGTGAGGTCTTTTAGTCACAGCAGCAAAAAACTGACTAAAACAAGGATTGATAAACTGATCTTTGTAAGTGACCATGCTGGGAAACAGTAAGGATAACTTCAAATGTTCAGTGCTTTCTGGTGTCAGGAAGGACTATCCAAGCAAAAAGGAAAACAATTAAGCAATCCCATCTTTTCTTCTCTATGATGAAGGGCCCTCCAGGAGGTAAGGGGTCCCAGAGAGGAGCTGATGGAGGAAGAAGTAATTAAAAGCAATGAAGCACAAACTGCACACTGGTTATTTTCTAGGATTTTTTTTAACTTTATCTCAGAGCATTAAAGGAAACAAAGAATAGAGCAATATCCCTAAGCAACAATAATTCCTCACTTTTCAGTAATCTTATGCAGAATAATAAACCCCAGGAGGGACAAGAATGTGAGGATGTTTGACAGTTTCTCAGATCTGCCAACAACAGCAATACAATGTGAAGAATTCAGACAACATCTGAATTTCAAGCCCAAGGTACCACTTTTACATAAAATAAACTTCAAACTCTTCACACAGCTCACAAAACCCAAAACGACCTGGCTTTTGTTCACTTCTCTGTGTGATCCCTCTGCCTCTCCACCTCACCCACTTCCTTCCCATTGTTTCCTAGAACTCCCCCCACCTAGTCCAGCTCCTGGGATGTTGCACCAGCCCTGCCTCTGCCTGCAGTACCCTCTTCCTCATCTCTGCTTAACATTCCTGTCTTCCAGCACTCAGCCCGAAGCTCCTCTCCCTGGAGTGGTCCCCTCCTATCAACAAAAAAAAAAAAAAAAAAAAAAAAAAAAACCTCATGCACATACTTTTTTTAATTTTTCACATCTGTTTATTTGCTTATTTTCTCTCTATACCAGTTAAAATATAAGCCCATGAAGACTAATAACTTGCCTGTTTTGTGCCTGGTACTATGAAAGAAAAAAGTATACTGACACTTGTTAAAATATAAGGAAGACTCTATTAAAAAGCTATTGCAATAAGAGTGAGACATCAGACTCAACTCAAATCCAATAAGAGTATGTGGAGATTTGTACCCATGGAGCAGGGTGAGAGGGTCCGTGGATGGAAAATTACTAAGAGGAGAAATCAAGAGTAAAAGGATTCTTGCTACACGGACTTAACCAGACTCTTGTTGAAGGTAGACCAAGGGAATAACTTAGCAGGACTCTGCTAAGACTGGGCTGGGTTGGGAAGAAGCCAAGCTTAGCCTCTTCAAGAGCAGAACTCAGTAGTTCACATCAACCATGGCTCCTCGGGGTTAGGGAAAACATCCCAGGGATGGGGGCAGCAAGGTGCTG
The DNA here is from genome assembly GCA_020662805.1 of Glaucomys volans. Classification (NCBI taxonomy): domain Eukaryota; kingdom Metazoa; phylum Chordata; class Mammalia; order Rodentia; family Sciuridae; genus Glaucomys; species Glaucomys volans. Next base: position 44,158 of record JAJEJO010004988.1, on the reverse strand, counting down.
TTCACATCCCAGGAGGAAGCCAGTGCAGGGTGCATGGGAATGAGTGAGGAGAGAGAGGCCCTACATGAGGCCCTATGTGAGGAGGCCTGGAAAGGGTCTTGGGCTGCAGCTTTAGGCCAGAGTGGTGGAGGAGAGAGAGGGCCTGCTCTCTTGTAGAAGAGCATCCTGAGAAGTAAGAAGAACTGTTGCACATCCTAAAATCAAGATTCAGAAACAGATGAGCTGACTATAAAATATAAAGTTATAAACAACAGCAAGTAGCAAAAATGAATGTGAAAAACAGAGTTGGAAGATCCACATATCTAATTAAAAAATTAATAAAAAAAGAATTCAATTTCAGTAAAAAAAAATCCATGTTTCTAGATTTCAAAACTTACAAGAAAGCTAAAGAAGTCAAGGCTTTGTGCTTTCTATAAGATAAACCTAAAAATTAATGGAATAAAATATATATGTATGTCTGTGTATATACACACACAGACAGCAAAAAAAATCTATTTTGAGTAAAATTTTATATAAATCTTATAAAATTTATAGTTTTATATACATACATCTGTATGTGTGTGTATTTAACAGTGCTGTGTAACTGGATATTAACTATGCCAAATAATGAATTGGACCCTTACCTTATACTACCTACAAAATTTCACTCAAAATAGATAATTTTTTGTGTGCATCTGTGTGTGTGGTACTGGGAATTGAAACCAGTGTCACATGCATGCTACGCAAGTGCTCCACCACCCACCTATATCCCCAGACCTCAAAATAGATTTTTGTAAAAAATCTAAATATAACAGGCAAAGCTAAAAAAAAAAAAAAATCCCAATAGAAAACATAAGGGCAAATCTTCACGAATTTGAATTCGACAATGATTCCACAGATATGATATGAAAAGCAAATGTAACAAAAGAAAAAATAGATTCGACTTCATCAAAATCTTCTAAAATGTCCTCAGAAGAGACTATGAAGAAAGTGAAAAGATAGCTTGAAGAATAGGATAACACATTGGTAAATCATATATCTGATAAGGTCCTAATGTCCAGAGTACAAAAGGAACAGTTATACCTAAAAAATAAAAGCCAACAATCCAATTAAAAATGGATCAATGACTTGAACAACTTTTGTCCAAAGAAAATGTACGAATGAGCCGGACGTGGCGGCACACGCCTGTAATCCAAGCGATTTGGGAGGCTGAATCAGGAGGATCGCCAGTTCAAAGCTAGCCTCAGCAACTTAGCGAGGCCCTTAGCAACTCAGTGAGACCCTGTCTCTAAATAAAATACAAAATAGGGCTGGGGATGTGGTTCAGTGGCGGAGTGTCCCTGAGTTCAATCCCTGGTTCCAAAAAAAAAAAAAAAAAGAAGGAAAATGTACGAATGGCCTGCCAGCACGTGCTCAATGGTATCCGTCAGAGGGAAATGCCAAAGAAAAAGCAATGAGATGCCACTTCACACCCGCTGGGATGGTCAAAACTTCTTTCAAAGAGCAGAGAAAGGACAAGTAATGAGGAGGATGAGAAGAATGCGGAACCTCAGACATTGCCAGTGATTATAAAATGGTTCAGCTTCTGCAGAAAACAGTTTACAGTTGCTCAATAAACTGAACAGAACCAAACTACCATTTGGGTTTTTTTTTTATTTTTTTTTAGTTGTTGATAGATCTTTATTTTATTCACTTATTTATATGTGGTGCTAAAAATCGAACCCAGGGCCTCACGCATGCTAGGAAAACACTACCAACTGAGCTATGACATCAGTCCACAAGAGAACTACCATTTGATTCAACAATTTCACCCTCATGTGTGCTCCCAAAATAATTGAAGACAAGTAGTCAAACAAGAATTTCACGGCTACACAATTTACAATAGGTAAAAGGTAGAACCAACCTACATGTTCACAAGTGAATACCCACAATAAAAATGTGGTATATCCATTCAATAAACTATCATTCATCCACACTGAGCTGATTTATTTCAGTGTGTTAATCCACTGATTAGGTTACAACTCTAAAAATCCAACTATTTCACCCCAGAACATTCCTGCATTGTGTCACACATGAGCTTTTGC
>JAJEJO010004988.1:0-41695 GCA_020662805.1 Glaucomys volans | reverse complement strand
AAAAATATATCATTCATCCATAAAAAGGAATGAAGTACTAACTCATGCTATGGCAAGGATACACTTGGAAAACATTATGCAAAGTGAAAGTCACCTGATAAAAAATCCATATATCATATGATTCTTTAGCATGAAATATCCAGAATAGGTACATCATGGAGTCAGGAAGCAGATGTGTAGTTACCCAGATTGAAGGGAGAGAGAAATGAGAATTGGCTGCTTAGTGGGTTTCAGGGTTTCCATTTGTGTGCTGAAAAACTTCTGAAACTAGCAATTGTTATGGCAGCAAAACATTGTCAATGTATTCAGTGGGACTAGACTGTATACTTTAAATTTGTTGAAATGCTAAATTTTATGTTTTATATATACCTTATTACAATAAAGACCAAAATACTGAAATGTCAGCATGTAAAGATGGAAGATGGAAGATAAAGAAAGAGAAGGTGGTGGTGGCTCAGAAGAGAAAAATTGAAATGTATTTAAGCGGAGAGTCCTCACTAGCACTCAGTAGACTCTCCAAAAATATTGACTAACTAATTGATTAAAAGGATGAATGAATGAATGAATTCTCTCCCCCAGAATTAAAGTGATATTTGTTATTTAAATTTTTTCATTGCTTCACTTTTCCATTTTACCTTACTCCCATGAATACTGGTAATAATTTAAATAAACAGGGAAAGAGAGCTGGAGAATAAACTCTCTACTCCCTTCCACAGTGAACAGTTTAAATCTTCACAATTAATGAGACATTTTGTCACTTACTCCTCAAACATTTATTGAGAGCCACCATGTAATATGCTGGCAACCTTTCCAGGTATGGACAGGTAAGTCCCAAGGAAGATTTCCTGCCTTCAAATTCGTTGTCCACTAGGGTCATTGTTGCTATCTACTGAGTGATAAATCCATGAATGACTTGGATATAGATAAAGGAGTTAGGATGGCTAAGATGGGGACAGGGCAAAAAGGGAGCCTCACATGGTAATGAGGCAGGGAGAAGAAAGACTCAAGAGAAAAGAAGTCTAGTGAGAACTTCCCAAATCATATACCTAGTAATATGACTGCTGCCTAAAGTGATGTTCATCCTCCACAGAAGTATAAATCTCGGAACATGGACAGCAATATGATTTGATTTCTTTTCTTTTATTTATTTATTTATTTATTTGGTACTGGGGATTGAACTCAGGGGCACTCAACCACTGAGCCACATCCCCAGCCCTGTTTTATATTTTATTTAGAGACGGGGTCTCACTGAGTTGCTTAGCACCTCACTTTTGCTGAGGCTAGCTTTGAACTTGTGATCCTCCTGCCTCAGCCTCTTGAGCCACTGAGATTAGAGGTGTGCACCACTGCACCCAGTTTGATCTGATTTCTTGTGGAAGTCAGAAAATGGGTCGGGTTGAGTGAAAATGGGTCAAGTTGTGCAGTGCTTAGACTCAGCCAGGGAGACAAAGGAACAGGTGCACTTCAGGGTTGTTAATAAATTGGAAATTGTGATTATTAGACATTTACTCTGTTGCAAGACAGATTTAAAAGAAAAAAAAATGGCACAGATACCCATGAGGGTATCATTTTACTCTAGTGAATTCAGATAGGTAAGGAAGAAAATGTGTTCCAATGAATGCAATGCTGCTACAAAACTGGCTTGGATTGTGGTCTCTTGTGGGGACCCACAAGAGGACGGGCCAGGAGAAAGGATGAGAGGTGAGGTGCTCACTCCTGATGCTGTTCTGAGCATGCTCCCTGTATCACCTCCACTCCCAATGGTGTGAAGGGTAAGCTACAAAACTGAAAATGGTATTTGCTAATACCTGTGTATTTTTTTAATTTTAATATAACCAATATGTAGGGCTGGGGATATAGCTCAGATGGTAGAGTGCCTGCCTCACAAGCACAATGCCCTGGGTTCAATCCCTGGCATCACCAAAAAAAAAAAAAAAAATATATATATATATATATATGTATATGTACATATATATATATAGTACATCTATATATATATATATAAAACCAATATGTGAGTTTATTGTGATATTTTCAATAAATAGAAAAAAAAGAAAGATCTTTTTTTGGAACTAGGGATTGAACTCAGGGGCACTAGGCCACTGAGTCACATCCCCAGCCCTATTTTGTATTTTATTTAGAGACAGGGTCTCACTGAGTTGCGTAGTGCCTTGCCCATGCTGAGGCTGGCTTTGAACCTGCAATCCTCCTGCCTCAGCCTCCCAAGTCACTGGGATTACAGGCATGCACCACTACACCTGGCTCTAAGATTTTTTTAAATGTGGAACTTTTATCTCAGAAGTATTATAACCCAGAGCAAACTAGATGATCCCAAACTATAAAAGCAGAAGAACTGACAAAGAGAAGACTAACTCAATGTAAGAGGTGATATATGGTGGCAATGATTTCCAACACATGCTCATTTAAAAATTGTGCTAATTATAAGTTCTGCTTCTTCCATGTGAAAGCAACTAATAAGAAGCTGATGACAGTAGAATCAGGCTTCAAAACCCCACAAGGAAATTACAGAAGTAATGGATACCTCTGGGTGCCTATAAGACTTTTAAATCTAAATTGAATCTTTATTTAGAAATCAATTTATGTGGGTAGACTCGTTGCCCAAGGGTATTTGTTTGCTATTTTATGAATGTTTCAAACCAGCAATTTTTTTCCTGAGGGTTATAAATGCCTTTGACTAAATAAAATATGAGAATAGATTTGTGTAATAAATATGTCTCTGACATTATCTATTAATTTGTCCATTGAAACATGCAGACTTTATCTAAAATAGTTATCTATGAAACTTTTTATTTTATGAAATAAAATTATCTACAAATAACCTGTTTCCCCCTGTGCCCTCCAAAGGAACTAAGGTAGTAAGACTTCAATTTATCCCAGAGATTGTGAGGTAAACCTGACCTCACTTCCAAATAAAGTAAGGACCATGCAGATTTAACCTATATTTATTACATGTAACAAAATATTTTACATAATTTATTTGTTAAAATAAATATCCCTCTGAGTAAATTTCCTTTAGAAAAGGATAGAAAATTCTCTATAAAGCTTTAGCAATGGCTCCTTTTTAAACCACATTTCTATATCCTGAAAAGAAAGAGAGTCATAATTGAGACAGAATCAGCCTCTTGACCTAAGCTGGTGGGAAGAGAGCTCCTCTCAGAATCAGACAGAACCAGGGCAGGGAACTGATCAACCTGGTGAGCACCAAAGGTAATAGTCACTGGTCCACACTCCAGATTCCCTTAGAAGAGAATGACCTGGTGCAGTTGAATGAATATCCAAGGACTCTATAAGCATGTTCACTTACTGGTAAATGAGGACGTCAACATTCACCAATGAGGGACCACAACATCATGGACCTATGTAGTCCATCCGGTTTGGAAGGGCAGGCTTCCAACCCTTATTTAATCTGCAGTCAAATTAAAATTTGAAATTGCATGTAGGATTATTCCATTATGCCCCTTGGGTTCCTAGAGATGACGCAGGTAGACTTTGCAAGACAAAGTGAGAAAAACTCAACTATCCAAGGGAAAAGTTATATGGAAAACACTAATGCAGGAGCCACATCAAGTAATAATAAAATGATAAATGCATTTTACTATAGTCAGCAGAAATTTAAATGATACAGTATTTTAGTGCATCTGCCCTGCCCCCAATGTCAAGGTGTAGAAGGAACTTTAAGCCCCATGTTCTCTTGATCATCAAGTTTAATATTTAAGTTTCTCTTTTCCAGCAAAATCTCCTGCTGTGCTTGAGAATTTCTTAATTACATTTTTAAGTTTTCTGCTATCATGGCAGAATACTTCAGAAAGTAATTATGGAACTAATAAAAAGAATGAAAAACTTTTTTTTATTTTCCCAAAAGCATACAACAATGCAAAGTTGTAAACACAAACTTAAGTGATTTGCTCCACATTTACTTCTGCAAATTAAAACGCCATCTACCCTTTATGAAGAAAATGTAGATAGTAAAAATAGAATAGAGCAAAGGAAAGAAATAACTAGAGACCAAATTTCCATCCAAACTCACTCTGGGATTAATTAAAAGATAAATTTTGAAAATTTTAAGTAATTTCCAAAATGGCTTATTTTTTTATGATTAAAACCATAGCAAATGTTTGTAGTAGAAATTTTGGTAAACAGAGAAAAACAGTTTAAAAAAACAAAAAGATATATTCAAAGCCCCAACATTCAAAGTTAGACAAAGCTAATATTTAGGTATACATTCTTTCGATATCCTTTTTTTTTTTGGAACCGGGGATTGAACTCAGGGACACTCAGCCACTGAGCCACATCCCCAGCCCTATTTTGTATTTTATTTAGAGACAGGGTCTCACTGAGTTGCTTAGGGCCTCACTAAGTTGCTGAGTTTGGCTTTGACCTCGCGATCCTCCTGACTCAGACTCCCAAGTCGCTTGGATTACAGGTGTGCGCCACCATGCCCAGCTTCTTTTGATACTTTTCTAGGCACATAATGCATTTTGTTTATTGAGAAATCATAGTACACTTAATTTTTATAAAGTACTTTTTTTCTCTTAAACACAGAATTGTAAAAAGTTCTCCATTACTGAATAGTCATTTATAGCACTATTTTTATTGACTACAGAGTATTTCAAGACTACAACTTATTTTATTATCCCCTTTGGACATACAATTTGTTTCCAATTTTTTCCTTATTATGCACATTCCTTTGATAAATTTCCTCTTACATATTTCATTGTGCATAAGCATGACTGTTTCCTTAGGTTATATTTAAACCTTTTGCTTTGTATTGCCAAAATCACTTTCCAAAATGTACGTACCAAACTATATTTGTCCCCCGCTTTCATGTAAATAAGTATTTATTTCCTAGTATCACTGACAACATTGGCTTTATTACTTCTAATTATTGCCAAATTGGTAAAGAAAAATGGTGTTCATTTATATTTCCATTATTCCAACTACCAGTCATGCTATTTCTTCATGCTTATTCACCAGGTACATTTTCTATCTTGCAAATTGCCTGAGTCCTTTGCCCCATTTTCCTACTGGGCTGCTCAGTTTTTCCTTTATCATAAAATCATTCTGTTGAGATTATTAGACTTCCTTAAGTAATAAATTACAGGCATTTTATTCAGTTTCTCACTTGAGTTTTAATTATCTCTCTAGTAATTTTGCTCACAAACAGAAGATTTTTCCAATTGTAAATTGTTAAACCGATCGGAATTTTCTTTTATAATCTTTCCCAGTATTTGTATGCTTACAAGGTTTTTCTCATCCTCCCTCCAGGATCAGATAATACTTGCCTACATCTTTTCTTTTAAGTTCTTTAATAAGTTTCACTTTTTACATTTAGTCCACAATCCTCCTTGAGTCTGTTGGCGTCATGCTGTAAGATTTTAACTTCATTCCCTTCCACATACCTAAACATTTGATCCTACGGCTTCTATTTCTATGGTTGTTTAAACATCTTGCTATAATGGTGGAACGCTTTCTCCAAACAAAATCTTCTTACATGAGAAGGCACTGTATGCATTACAAGTAAAAAAGGAGCTGTGTGAGTGGCACCAGAGGTGGGTGACAGGTTCGGGGGAGGGGATTTTCTGCATCAGCCTGCAAGACTCCACAGAGTCCCATTTGCAAATCACTGATTTTTTTTCCCTACAGATTTGAAACGTCACCATTGTATTCCATTTCTTATCTGACTTGGGTCTGTTTTGAGCTTTCTTTTCTATTCTGGTCATCTGTTCTTTCAGCAATGCCCTTTCGTTTTATGCATTATAACTTTAAAGTATACTTTTATGCCTACACTGACTTACACACACTCACACAGGCACACTCTCTCACATTCACTCAATTCCTTTTCAAATTTTTTCTTGGATACTTGTGTTCACTTATTTTTTCATCTGAACTTTTTTTTTTTGCCAGGCGTAGGGGGGGCGGGTACCAGGGATTGAACCCAGGGATGCTTAATCACTGAGCCACAATCCAGCCCTTTCTAAATTTTTTATTTTGAGACATGGTCTTGCTAAATTGTTTAAGGCCTCACTAAATGGCTGAGACTGGCCTTGAACTTGTGATCCTCCTGCCTCAGCCTCCTTTGTCATGGAGATTACAGGCATCTGCCACGGCATCCGGCTTCACATGAACTTTTTAAAGAAACTATTAGTCTTATTCACTCCCAAATCTACAAATAATAATTCAGAAGAATTACATCAAATTTATAAATTAATTTGGGGCTAACTGACATCCTAATATTGAACTTTTTAATCAAAAATGATAATATGATTTTCCATATTTCAACTCAGCTTCTCCTTTAGCAAAATTTACATCAGTTTTATATACTTCTTAATACGTTTTAACTAGATTTTTATATGCTTTATTATTCAGAGTAAAATTGCTACATTTTCCTTCTGGTTATTATCAATTTATAAGAAAACTATTGTTTTTTATTATCATCTTACTAATTGAAAAATTGTTTTGGTTGACTGCTTAGAATCAGTAATCAAATCACCACCAGTCATCTGCCCTATGCTTCTTATTTTTTTTTTTTTCCAATCTAACTGCATTAGCTGAACATTTCAAATGAATGTTAGAGCAGCTAGTGAAGCTCTTTCTTTTGACTCTGACCTTGACAGGGATGCCTGAGATGGTAACTTAAATATGTTAACTGTTGTTTGAAATAAACAGTCCAGGACTTGGGATGTAGCTCAGTGGTAAAGCACATACCTAGCATCCACCAGATCACATGTTGGATCCCAGCTCCACAAAAAATTAAAATAAGAAAATAAACAGCCCATAACTGTGATAAGGAAAGTATTTTCTACCCTAAGTTTAAGTTTAAAAAAATGTTGATTTTTATCAAATCCTTTTTCAGCATTGGATTGTTTTTCTCCTTTCAATTATTAACATGATTAATTGCATTGATATATTTTCTCACACCAAGCCTTGTCTGAATTTATGGAAGTTATTACTTAATTGCATATTGTTCTTTTAATATATGCTGGATTTTATTTGCTAGTATTTTATTTAAGAATTCTGCATCTGTGTTTGTAAGAGAAATCAGCCTGTGGCATTCGAGTTTTGACACTTTGTTAGGTTTGGTATTAATGTTACATTAGTTTCATAAAATGATTTAGGAAGCTAAGTCTAATATCATGATTTTAATAAAGCATATGCTTCCAGGGTAAATTGCAAACACAGCTCCTTATCAGTAAATGATGAAACATTTCATTTACATCAATGAAATTCTTTAAGATAAAGTTTCCCCAGCAAGGTTAAGCAATAAATTTCTTACAGAGAATGATAAAGGCTGAATATAGCCAACATAGGAATTTATAAAACTATTCTTTCATAAAAGATGAGTACTGAATCTAATATTCAATACTGGATACAATTTGCATGTATAGTCTACTTTTAAGGGGTCATAGTGGTATGATCCTTTAAAACATACAAATGGGGTTCATTTAAAATACAAAGTGGAAGTCACTATAAGGTAATATAATGACATACTCAAATTAAGCTTTATTCACCAAATGTTTAAGTATGATAGTTTTATCAGATACTGTCCTAAGTACTATAAAATATTCCTAAGATCCCAGTTGGGATACTTGTTAAAAGTAGGATTTCTGAGCTCTTCCCCAGACTTAACAAACCCAAATTATAGAAGAGGTGTCTAGCATATTTGTTATTCGTTTATTTATTTATTTATTTATTTATGCAGTGCTGGGGATTGAACCCACAGCTTGCATGTGCAAGACAAGTGCTCTACCACTGAGCTACATCCCCAGACCTTGTTTGCTTGTTTGCTTGTTTTTAATAAGCATCAAGATCACTTTTATCATCAGGAAAGTCTAGAAAACATTTGCCATAGGAGATGCAGAGTAGATTACCTTCTTTGCACTGAGTAGCTTGGGTCCCTGAGACATACACTGGGGCATCCAAGACCTGGACTTGAGACTCAGCCTCTGAAGAAGCCTGAGGTGACATCCCTGAGCCATAGACAGGTTTGTAGAAGCTCCTGGATCCTAGAGGGGCTTAGGGATGCTATCTGGTTATAAGAATGGGGCAAAGGAATGTGTAAGTATACTTCATAGCAAACTTGCTCTTTGTACTTGATTATATGGTTAAGTGGGGTGGCTTTGGGAGGCTAGTGAAAATTACAGAAAGGCTAAGCCACCATTTGGCACCCTGACTGCCGCAGGATTTGAGTCTGTTTCCCAAAATAGATTCAGACAAAAACAGCCTGAGCCTTTGCTCTCATACAAAAAAAAAAAGAAGAAGAAGAAAGAAAGAAAGAAAGAAAGAAAGAAAGAAAAAAAGAAAGAAAGAAAGAAAGAAAGAAAAAGAAAAACGTTAAGCCTCATACTACAGAATTCAGAATGGAAATGGCAAGACACAAAAGTGAGAGCCTTAGCTTGAGATGCTCTGGGCAGGAGGCTTGTTTATTTAGGATGGGGGCGAATTAACAATTGCATAGGTAGAGGAGTGGGATGAGGAAGAAAGAAAGGTAGAACAAAATATTGACGCTGTGAAAATAAGAGAAGGAATATGGGGCAGAGCAGAGGAACCAGGAGAAGAGCCTGGTGGTGGCCACTATTGGGAGCAGATGTACAAAGAGAACTAGCAAAGGAGAAAGAAGTGATGTTGAGCTGCCCCAGACTCTTCTCAACTGTGGAATCTTTGGTCACTATTCTGTTTCCTGTTCATCATGGGATCCTGTTCTAAGAAAGGAAGAGTGTTAACAACTTTAGCCTTTAATCAGAATGTGGGTATTAACACATCTTCAAAGTGATTTTTTTTTTTTTTAAGGTACTGTGTTCCCTGGGCATAGATCTGCTCTGTAGCATGCCCAGGATGAATACTGGGATACCCAAATGAGCACCAAACTGCAATTTCCCCTTAACCAGACTGACTAGTCAATGTCCTATTCATCCCAGTTACTCCAAGCAAGTAAACGACTGTCTACATTTTGTCTGCCTCTTCCAGGAAACAGCAGATCTGGGCTAGAGCTGCTGCTTCAGCAGATTAGATTTGCAATTGCTTTCAGGTGTCCTGCACCTGAGGGCCAATGAACTTGATGAGGGAGCAGGGCAGTCAACCACCTTCTCTGGAGGTTTCCGTTAGTCTACCCTAAGGCAGCATCCTGTAGAGCTGAGCTGTGCTTCCCAGAGTGTTCTCTCAGGATCAGTAGTGACAGCACCAACTCTGAACTTGTTAGGAATGCAATTCTTCAGCCCCATCCCAGACCTACTAAATCAGGAATTCTGCAGGCCAGGTCCAGCAATGTAGGTATTAACGCATCTTCAAAGTGATCTTTTTAAGGTACTGGGGATTAAAGCCAGGAGTGCTTAACCACTGAGCTTCATCCCCAGTCCTTTTTATTTTTTTTATTTTGAAACAAGGTCTCGCTAAGTTGCTTAGGGCCTCACTAAGGCTTGCTGAGGCTGGCCTCGAACTTGCAATCCTCCTGCCTCAGCCTTCCTAGCCATGGAGATTCCAAGTATGTGCCATCACGCCCGACTTTCAAGTGATTTTGATGTGAGAAAGTTTGCAAGCCACTTTCCTACAGGAAGGACAGATTACTGCCTGACCCTCCTCTCTGGCCCTTCTGGGTATTGTCCTGATCAAATCCCCTCTGTGTCTAACTCACTCACTTGGTCCTGCTCACCTTTTTCCTTCTCCCTGGCTGTTTCCTCCTCTGAAGGATGTGAAGGAGGAAGCCCTCACATTCAGAGTAGGAGCGCCTCTCTCCTGGCCTCATTCCTCCACCAGGGGGTCGGATGGCAGCCCCTGCACCCTGTGTATTATTGGAAAGACTCTCCCTCCTCCACCTTTTATCTTCACCTTGACTATCAACACTGATGTTCTCATGCATTCGTTCTTTCATCCAAAGACCCTCATCCCCATATGTGCCCCTTTTCTGTCATTACTTTCCCCCCCTCCCCAATTACTGAGCCCCCTAGAATTCATGACCCATTCTTAGTAAGTATTCTAAAACCTCATTCTCCTCTCTCAGTGTTTGCTCCACATTGTTGTTGCCACTAAGGGCTCCAACTTCAGTACTCTAGCTGATGAGTCTCATTCTGGGCCTAAGGATGGAGTAGGTTGCCTTCATCATCCTCACGGCCACTTCCGGTCCATTCTCCCTCCCTCTTAAAAACTCCTAGCTTTGACTCTCGCCACACTCCAACTTCCATTTCCTTTCCTTTTATCAGTCACCTACCCATCTCCAAGTTGCTCCTTGGAAATTTTACCTCTGGTTCACATTGCCATCATAATTCCTCTGGATTTCCACATTCACGCATCTGATCTTTTCAATACTTTGTTCTCTCAGTTCCTGGATCTCCTTTCCTCCCTTGATCATTCCTTGCCTTGAGTGCTCACTCCCGTGGTCGAATTGTTCACCCCATAATTACAAATAACTCCCTCCATGATCTTAATGCCAAGAATCCCATTTTGATGGCCACTTTCTAGCTAAATTTGTTTTTATTTGTTCTTTTTAGTTATACATGACAGTAGAATGTATTTTGACATATAATACATACACAGAGTACAACTTCCCATTCTTCTGGTTGTACATGATATGGAATTACATTGGTGGTATATTCATATATGAACATAGGAAAGTAGTGTCTGATTCATTCTACCATCTTTCCTATCCTCAGTCGCCCTCCCTTCCGTTCATTTCCCTTTGCCTAATCCAAAGTACTTCTATTCTTCCTTACCCACAACCCTTACTGTAAGTTAGCACATATGAAAGAGAACACTCGGTTTTTGGTTTGGGGGGGATTGGCTTATTTCACTTAGCATGATAGTCTCCAGTTCCATCCATTTACTTGCAAATACCATAATTTCATTTCTCTTTATGGCTATGAGTAATAGCCATTATGAGTAATATTCCATTGTGTATATATACCACATTTTCTTTATTCATTCATCTGCTGAAGGGCACCTAGATTTCCAGCTAACTTTTATCCCAGTGTTCAACCCCATCAGAATCACATACATCTCATGTTATCAGTCTCCTTATCCAGCTTAAGCATGGCTTATCATTTTAATCACTCCCTTGCACATACCTGCCTCCACTCTTGTCCCTATTTCACCTCAGGCTCATACTAACTGTGTGAGGCAGTATTCTGTAATTATTTGCTTGCTGTATCTTATTTTACAGATGATATATCTCACAAATAGATATATGTTATAGTTTAGATTTGAGGTGTCCCCCAAAAGCTCACAATGAGACAGTGCGAGAAGGTTGGAGAAGAAATGATTGGGTTATAGCCTTAACCTAATCAGTGAATTAATCCCTGATGGGATTAACTGAGTGCTAACTGAAGTGGAGGGTGTGGCTGGAGGAGGTGGGCATTGAAACATATATATTTGTATATGTCTTCGGGGTATATATTTGTATCTGGCAAGTGGAGTCTCTCTCTGACTGCTTCCTAATGAGGTGAACCACTTCCCTCTGCCACACTCTTCCACCATGATGTTCAGCCTCATCCTGAGCCCCATGGAATGGAGCCGGTCTTCTATGGACTAACACCTCTGAAACTGTGAGCCTTCAAATAAATTCTTCCTCCTCTACATTTGTGCTGGTCAGGGTCATTCAGTCACAGCAGCAAAAAAGCTGACTAAAACAATATAGCAACTGATGACAAATCCGGACTTTGAACCCAGGTAGTCTGGTTCTAGCACTGGGCTTTTAACCACTTTTTAACTATCCATGATGGACAAATGTGGATACATAGCATGTTGACATGAAGACCAAGGTAAGACATATGGGAACTCACTCTGGGTCACCCCAGCTTTTTTCCTTAAATGAAGAGGCAAGAAGATTCCCAGAACCACTGTCCAATAGAAATATAATGTGAGCCACAAATATGAATCCCATAATGATTTTAAACTTTCTAGTGGCCACATTTAAAACATAAAAAGTGAAATTAATTATAATCAAACCCCTATGTCCAAAATATTATAATTTCAAAATTATGATCAATATTGTTTCTAACAATATTCTTTCAATTGAGATGTTCATTTCTTTTATCAGACAAGTCTTAGAAATTCATGATGTGTTTTAAACTTCCAACACATGTCAATTTAGTCCACCCATATTTCAAGTGTTCAGTGGCTGCCATATTGGATTGTGTAGTCATCAGTCAGGAAATGAGAGTGAATTAAGGATACAAATACAAACAGCAATAGGTTGTTTAGGAAGAAGAGGGTCTATAATACCTGTGATTTATCTGTTTTGAGTAGTTGGGAGAAACAAGTAATAAAACTGACAAGTAGAAGCCAGGTTTACACTAAAATAAGACAATATATACCTATACAAAGCATGTATGTTTGTGTGTGTGCATGTGGGTATATAGGCACACACACATATTGGATTCAGCATTTGCTTTTAGTGAGGCACCAACTGGCATAATTTGATGTCAATGAAGATTTACCATCTCCCCTTCCCTATTATGGAAAGTTCCCCCTAGGGCTTCCCATAATAGAACATAGACTTTGGTGAATTGATCTGTAGTTGTCTCATATCTGTCCATCCTGGTCATGCTGTTTCCAGTTCTCAGTTTTATGGAGTCTCCTCTCCAGTCTGATGCCTCCAACCTCTGTATGTTCTTCACCTTTCTCTTCATTCTCTGGAATATCTCTCTTCTCATTCAGAACCCCCTGGATTAATGCACTGATCCTCAACTTGCTTAGCAACGCCCTTACCCTTCCCACGGCCACACCTCTCCCTTAGACAGTTTTATAACTAGTGTGAAACCACATCCCATAGAAGGACACCTGAAATTATCCCACCAAGTACCCACCATTCAAGGTGGCATCCTTCAGTTTATTTAATTTCCCCTCTTTATATAAAGCTTGTCATCCCTTTAGAATGAATGTTCAATAAAGATCAAGGAGCCAGAGAATTATTTAATTGCCATTCAGGTTAAGAATCACCGGGCGGTTGGGAGGCTGAGTCAGGAGGATCGCAAGTTCAAAGCCAGCCTCCGCAACTTAGTGAGGCCCTAAGCAACTCAGTGAGACCCTGTCTCTAAATAAAATACAAAATAGGACTGGGGGTATGGCTCAGTGGCCAAGTGTCCCTGAGTTCAATCCCTGGTTCCAAAAAAAAAAAAAAAAAAAAAAGAATCACCAGGCAGTTTACCTGGAGGCCAAATTGGAAGACAGGAGGTGGAAAGGAAAAACAAAATGGCTGAGGGACAGTCTGTCTATAAATATATTTTTAAACTATACAGCAATATAATAGCTATGAAATCAAATCTTCTTCCCT
This sequence comes from Glaucomys volans, assembly GCA_020662805.1. Taxonomy (NCBI): domain Eukaryota; kingdom Metazoa; phylum Chordata; class Mammalia; order Rodentia; family Sciuridae; genus Glaucomys; species Glaucomys volans. The sequence goes on along the minus strand of JAJEJO010004988.1, from coordinate 28,413 downwards.
AGGGTAAGTAAGTAACAGAGTATCATAGGCCTTGGCAGGCAGAATAACCCCCTTTCCAAGCTGGAAGATATCATCCTTTGATCAAAAACATAAGATCCTTTCATTTTCCCCACTACAGTCAGTGCCTCAATTTCAAAGGCCACTCGCTGTTTCTGATCTGATATCAGTCAGGCAGGCTCCGCACACACAGAGAAAGCCACTTTAGCAAAAGCTGCTGCCTCCTTTATCACAAATGCAGACTTAAGGATCCTAGCCTGCTAAAGTGCCACAGCTCAACACGGAAAAGCAGAGGTGGGAGATCAGGAAAGCCAACTTCGTAACTAGGGAAGTTGCAGATTCTCTTGAGCCCAGAGAGGTCGAGATGTAAGTGAGATGTGCAAAGTCGCCGAAGGTGGCTAGATAAATCCTTTTGTTCCTGAGTCAGTTTCACTCCTACAATCAGGCTATCCCAAAGGAAAATACTAGGATGCTATTAGGAGGCATAAATATGACATTGCATCTAGAAAGGAAATCGACTGTGCATTCATTTGTTCTGTTACATAACCCCCGGCAGGCACGGTGCTCTTTTTTTAAAAAAAAAAAAAAAACTCCAAGATCACCTCAGCATGAGAAAAGAGAAACTCAGAAAGTTAGACACATGGCATGACTACACTCTCAAGAAGAGGAGCTCTTGCTGGGCTCCGTGGCACACGCCTGGTAATCCCAGTGGGCTCAGGAGGCTGAGGCAGGAGGATCTTGAGTTCAAAGCCAGCCTCAGCAACTTATGGAGGCCCTAAGCAAATCAGCAAGACCATGTCTCTAAATAAACAAATCAGCGAGACCTTGTCTCTAAATAAAATCCAAAAGAAAGGCTGGGGGATTAAGCGCCCCTGAGTTCAATTCTGGATACCAAAAAAAAAAAAAAAAAAAAAAGAGGAGCTCTTAAGAAGAGGAGCCTTCAAACCCCCACTTCTCCTCCCCTCAAGCTTGGGCTTTCTTTTTTCTTTCCATTTTTTGTTCATCTGTTTGCTTCCATCCTCTCTCTCCTGCAGCACTCTGCCTTCATAGAAAAAGCAGACTTGGCTGTGAACTGGTTTAGCCAGAAGAACAAGCCCAACCACAATAGCGTCTGTTTTCAATCTGTCCATTGTGTGTACATCATAAATGTACATCCTTCAAAAAAGCAAAAAAAGTTAGGTCAAATACATACCAGGCACAGAAAAACATCTATGCCTTTCCCCACAATATAAATCATATTTGCCAAAAGGCGTTCAATTTGCTAAATTTGTGGTTCACTGATTTTAAACTACAGATTCATTCACACGCTTAATTAGCAATGTAATGTTCTTTGTGTAAATTTTTTTTTTCAGGAGCACTTAATGTCACTCATTCATATTATTCATTCCACAGTTTCATTCAACAAAAGACAATTGGACCAGTGTAGTGGCACGCACCCACAATCCAAGTGTCTTGGGAGGCTTAGGCAGGAGGATTGCAGATTTGAGGTCAACCTCAGCATTTTAGCGAGGCTCTAAGCAACTTAGTGAGATCCTGTCTCAAAGTAAAAAATTAAAAGGGCTGGGGGTGTAGCTCAGCAGTAAAGCACCCTTGGGTTCAATTCCCAATACCAAAAAAAAAAAAAAAATAGACAAATGGACAAAGGACAAAAATGCAAAGGAAGACTGAAACAGAACAATTGGGATTGAACCAAACAAGAGCAACACAACTAGTTTTATTTCAGACTTACATTACTTCCCCATGTTTCCTTGTGTATTATTTGGTCTTGACCAAGTCTTAGAATTCCAGAGAGATAAGACTGTTTTTTGTAGGCTACTGAGATGACTGGTGGCTGTGGTCCCTAAATAGCCTCAGGACGGGGGCTGGTTATCAGTGGATCCAGCCATGTGATTAGAGGGTAGAGATTTCAGTCCCCATCCCCTGACCTCTAGGAAGGGAGAGGAGCTAACCTTGAGTTAAACCAACTGTCAATGATGTAAACACTCACATCTTCATAATGAAGCTTCCATCACAAAATCAAAAGGACCGAGTTCAGGGGGCCTGCAGTTTGGTGAACAAGAACATATTCATGTGCTGGGAAGGTGGTACATGCCAACTCCACGGGAAGGAAGTCCCTGTGCTCAGGACCCTGCTAGACCCCATCTCGTGTATCTTCATCAGGTTTGTCCTTTGTATTCTCTAGCAATGAGCATTGAAGATGTATTCCAAATATTTGGTTGCTGTTATTTTGTTTTTACAATTAGAACAAACTTCCTTGCGTATATATCCTTCTGTATAGATAGCTGGGGGCTACATCATAATGAGATGTAGCCCATCTGGGGGTGCAGGTCAGTGGTGGAGCTCTTGCCCAGCATGCATGCGACCTCACCACTGCAAAATAATAATAATAATAATAACAATAATAATAATAATAAAGCCAGGCACAATGGCGTGTGCCTATAATCCCAGTGACTCTGGAGGCTGAGGCAAGAGAATTGCAAGTTCAAAGCCACCCTCAGCAACTTAGTGAGGCTGTAAGCAATCCAGTGAGACCCTGTCTCAAAATAAAACATATTGGTTAGGGATGTGGCTCAGTGGTTAAGCACCCCTGGGTTCAATCCATGGTACCTAATAATAATAATAATAATAATAATAATAGGAAAAGGAGGAGGAGGGCCAAAACAGAACAATTATCTCAGAGGCTATGCACATTTTTATTAACAATATTATAGAGACACAGACCTTAAGTATACAATTCAATCGATTTTTTTTTCTTTCTTTCATTTGGTACTGGGGATTGAACCCAGGGGCACTCCACTACTGAGCCACATACTGAGCCCCATTTTGTATTTTATTTAGAGACAGGGTCTCACTGAGTTGCTTAGGGACTTGCCTTTGCTGAGGCTGGCCTTGAACTCATGATCCTCCTGCCTTAGCCTTCTGAGCCGCTGGGATTACAGGCGTGGGCCACCACACCTGGCCTCAATAGTTTGTTTTTTGGTTTTTTTTTTGGTACTGGGGATTGAACCCAGGAGCACTCCACCACTGAGCCACATCCCCAGCCCATTTTTTGTATTTTATTTAGAGACAGGGTCTCACTGAATTGCTTAGGGCCTCGCTAAGTTGCTGAGGCGATATTTGAACTTGCGATCCTCCTGCCTCAGCCTCCCAAGTACTGGGATTACAGGCATGCGCCACTGCGCCCAGCTCAATAGATTTTTTTATCTGATATCTGTCACTTTATTTCTCTTGTATTCTCTGTATCAACAAAAGATTTCACTGTTTCTTAGTTACAGAACAGATACTAGATTTTTCCTTTTCTCTGACTCTTCATATCCATATCACCCCATTTTCCAAACTTATAAATATTTTCTGCCCTATTTTCTTTATTTCCATTGCTCCTGCACTCAATTTGAGTTTTGACCCTCTAAAATTTCTCTCATATAGTTTATACACCTTTTCACACCTAGTCTCCTGGATCCCCAGTATTCAACCCTCGCTGAAGATCCTTTCTAGAAGTCAGATTTAAAGTCTTTTTTCTTTCCTGTAAATCTATGTATTAACTCTGCATAGTCTGTAAAGTTCAATTCTTTTTTCTCTGTCTCTTGAAAGCCCTTCAGGATCTGACCCTGCCTTTCCACCCAGTTCCACCTCATGATAATGTTTACAACTGGGTCAGGGTCAGGGTTAGGGTTCAAATGCATAAACACCTGGAAGTGACACCCTAGCAAAGCAAAGAACATTCCCAGCATCTCAGAAATTCCCCTGCACCTCTTCCCAGTTAAACCTGCCCTCATGCTATAGATCAACCATTAATTTGATTTTGTATCTTTTATCTTTTCCTACGAACAAGTCATAATGCTTGTATTCCTTTTTTGTTTGGTTTCTTTTTTAATTTTTATTTTATTTTACTTTATTTGACACTGATCAATACTTTTAAAAAAAAATTCTTTTCATACATGTATATAGGGTAATAATGTCTGTCTCATTCTACTGTCCTTCCCATCCCCACCTACCCCACCCCTCCCTTAACTCCCCTCTGTACTAAAAGGAAAAATCCAAAGTTCCCTCATTCTTCCCTACCCACCCCCCACTATGGATCAGCATCTGCTTATCAGAGAAAATATTTGGCCTTTGGTTTTGGGGGATTGGTTTATTTCACTTAGCATGATATTCTCCAGTTCCATCCATTTACCTGCAAATGCCATAATTTCAATCTTCTTTAAGACTGAGTAATATTCCATTGTGTATATGTACCACATTTTCATTATCCATCCATCTGTTGAAGGGCTTCTAGGTTGGTTCCATAGCTTAGCTAATGTGAATTGAGCTGCTATAAACATTGATGTGACTGTGTCACTGTAGTGTGCTGATTTTAAGTCCTTTGGGTAGAAACCAAGGAGTGTTTAGTTTCTTTCATTCAGCAAAATAGCTGAAGTTCATTCCCTTTTATTATATAGATATATCAAAATATTTCATTTCTTTTTAACTATATTTTGTTTGTTTGTTTTTTGTTTTTTTGCGGCGCTGGGGATTGAATCCAGGGCCTTGTGCTTACAAGGCAAGCACTCTACCAACTGAGCTATATCCCCAGCCCTTTAACTATATTTTGCAATTCACTTAACTATGCTTTATTGACAACCATATAAATTGATTCTGGTATTTTTTATTATATTAATTTTTTTCATTTATCTCAGGATGTAACCCTCCAAACAGCATTGTCTGATTATTTAAATGTTTGATTTTGTTAGATACTGTCAGTTATCTTCTCAAGAGATGACAGCAAGTCACACTGCCACCATCCCATTGATCACACTTCTACCACTCTTTGGATGCCAAGGGTACCAACCCCTCTTGTTAAAGACTCATTCAAGGGAGCAGTCATCTATTAAAGTAGTTTAAACATATGTACTGAGCTCAAGTTTTGTGTAGAGCATTTTGCTAGGTTATGGTGAGAAAATGTTGAAGAAGGTCTGCTCCTCATCCGTCTGTGGTTTGAGAGGCAGATGGGCAAGAAAGGCAGAGTGCCGAGCAAGGGTGAAGAGTTTTCTTGTAGAGCAGGAAAGGAAACGGGAAAATTAGATGGGGAGGTCTGGAAGAGCTTGTTCTAGTTTTGAAGAATGTTCAAATATTCTAGAATATTCTAGGCAATCAGAAGAGACTGGGGAAGCCACAGAGCCATTAAAAAATAAATAAATAAAATAAAAACCTAAGGGACCAGATTAAGGGAGGAAAACGAACATGGCGACTGCAAACAAGAGTGATCCAGAGCTCACACACATACACACAAACTCTGCACAAATCGGTGAAATTTGAGTAAGGTCTGGAGCATAGGTAATACTGTTATATCAAAGTTAAATCTCTTGAGCCAGGCGTGGTGGCGCACGCCTGTGATCCAAGGGACTTGGGAGGCTGAGTCAGGAGGATCACGAATTCAAAGCCAGCCTCAGCAACTCAGCGAGGCCCTAAGCAACTCAGTGAGACCCTGTCTCTAAATAAAATTCAAAATAGGGCTGGGGATGTGGTTCAGTGGCCGAGTGCCCCTGAGTTCAATCCCTGGTTCCAAAAAAAAAAGTTAAACCTATTGATTTTGATGATACCTTCTCTGTGTTTGTGTAAGGGAATGCTTTTGTTCTCCAAAAATACATATGGAAGTATGTAGGAATGAAACAGGCATCATGTCCACAAAATACTCTCACATGGTTCAGAAAACAAAGAATGGGTGGGAGGAGAACAAGTGTAGTCAGCGTTAACAGCTGATGAATCTAGGTGAAGAATGCATGAGGATGTTTTGGTATCAGCCTTGCAATTTCTCTGTAAGTTCAAAATTATTTTAAAATAAAGGGTTTTTGTATTAATACTCAAAATACAATAACGCCTTCACTGATCTTCTGGAGGTTCTGACTACAGTGATACATGTACAATGGAAAGTGGTGGCAAACCTTGAAAGGCCTTGTTCTTAGTTCAAACTGAGAAATTTGAACTTTATCCTGAAAGCCATGTGGAGTAAAGGAGTGGTGAACTCCAATTTTCATTTAAGGAAGACTGCTTTAGCAGCTTTGTGGAAATGGGCTTGCAGTGGAACCCAACGAGAGGGAGGAGGCCTGGTGGGAGGCCGCCATGAAAATCCAGACAACAAAAGCCTAACTGAGGCATTAACTGTGAGGAGGTGGAGGGCGGGGGAAACCACATCCAAATACATGGATTGTCTGCATGACCTTCAAGTGAAGGAGATTCTGTTTGGCTAACTGGTTAGATAGTGATGCAAATCGCCAAAATTGAAAATACAGGTGGAGGAGGGAGTTTGGAAGAAACATAATGGGTTCTGGGTTGACTGTGTCTTAGCCCATGTTCTATTGTATAACAAAATACCTGAAGATGGGCTGGGGATATAGCTCAGTTGGTAGAGTGCTTGCCTTGCAAGCACAGGGCCCTGGGTTCAATCCCCAGCACCGCAAAAAAAAAAAAAAACCTGAAGCTGGGTACTTGCAAAGAAAAGAGATTTATTGAGCTCACAGCTTTTGGGCATTCAAGAGCATGGCATCTGTGTTTGCTTAACTCCAGTGAGAACGTCAGGGTCATAACAGAAAATACTTGGTATTTTGGGAGGAGAGCATGTAAGAGAGAGAGAGAAAGAGCAGTCACATGGTGAGATAGGAAACGAGAGAGATTCAGGGGCCAGTCTTGCTCTTTCTATGACAATTTGCTCTTAAGGTACTAACCTGGATTCCAAGAAAACCATGTAACCCCTTCTATGGGTACAGCCTCCCATTACCTGTTTTCCTTCCGCTGGGCCCCACCTCTAAAATGTTCTAACACCTCTCAACATCACCACATTAAGGAACAAGTTTCCAGCACAGGAAATTTTGAGAGATATACTTAAACCACATTTAAACCATAGCAATGAATCTAAAGTACACATGGAAAATTCAAGAGGAGACCTCAAGAGCTGAGCAGGGAAATCTGGAGAGGGGGTACTGATTTCAAAGACATCTGCATGCAGTAATTTCAGCTCTGAAAATGACTGGTTCTTAAAGTTTTTTGCCCATTTCATCACTACCAAAGTAACATTTTCTGAGGATGCAGCATTTTAATTTTGGGGTTTTTTTTTAATAATTAATTAATTTTTGCATTGCTGGGGATCAACCCCATGCCAGGCAGGTACTCTACCACTAAACTACCCCAGCAGTTCCACATTCTATTTTTAAAAGAATACTACAATTGATAACTGGTGTTGCTATAACAGAATATCAGAAACTGAGAAATTTATAACAAACAGAAATTTATTTCTTACCTTTCTGGAGGCTGGGAAGTTCAAGCCCAAGGCTCTGGCAGATTCAGTCATCTGATGAGGACTGCTCTGTACTCCTAAGAGGGCCCAGTGACCCTGCATCCTCCAGAGGGAAGGCACACTGTGTCCTCACCTGGCAGAAAAGCAAAAGATCAAACTAGCTTAACACCGCACGAAGCCTCTTTTAAAGGGTCTTAATCCCCTTCATGAAGAGAAGAGACTTCATTCATCTCCCAAAGACTCCGCCTCTTAATTCTATTATTGGTAACACCTGAATTTTCAAAGGGTCACATTCAAATCATAGCACCCACAATAGCAGGAAGGACCTGGTTTTTTGTTTGTTTTGTTTTTCTTGTTTCTTCTTTTTTTTTTTTTGTACTGGGGTTTGAATTCAGGGGCATTTTAATTTTACCACTGGTACATCCCCAGCCCTTTTTTAATTTTTATTTTGAGACAGGCTCTCACCAAGTTGCTTAGGGCCTCACCAAGTTGCTAAGGCTGGCCTTGAACTTGCAATCCTCTTGCCTCAGCCTTCCTAGCAGCTGGGATTATGGGCATGCTCCACTGAACCTGGCAGGATGGTCCTCTTCAGGGCACCTATGGAAATACTCCCACAGACAGTACCACCAAGAAATATAAATACATGTGTGTGTATGCATATATATAACTGATAAATATACATCTGATCTAGGTTAAAAGATTATGTGTCCTAATAGATATTTCTATTAAATGCAGCAGTGGTGAACTATTTGCCAAAATACAGCTGTGGCTCATTACAGCAGGTAAACCAGAAGAGCATGGTAGCTCTGAACAGGGGAAAAGTTCCAGCTGATCTCCTCCATTCCCCGCTAGCTCAGTCGGGGCTTTATAAACACAAGAATCCTCCAGCCACGCCCCAGCACCCTTCACCACGACACTTAGCAAAACTACCTCCTGAAATCTGCCTTCATTATACCATGTTTTCTGACAACGATGAGGAAAATGGATAAGGGTGGAAGAAGAGATAAGGAAAAATGATTCACTACTACCCAGCATAAAAGGAAAGAGACCTCCAATGATTCTAGGTATCTTTAGAATTCTCTAAGCAGACAATTCTAAAACACCCCGGAATAGTCTGTGGACCCGATGTTGGAGATAGAAATAAAAAACGTAAAAATGATTTAATCACAGCTTGATAAGAATAACCATAATATCAGATTCTTAAATATCTGTTATTTATAAAAAGAAATAAAAGGCATTCAAATCAAGAAATTAAAAAGAAAAAACTATGGGACAAAAATCTCTAAGGAAGGCAAGAGAAAGGAAACACTGAACATAAAAACCCATGTAACTAAGGAAGAAGACAGAAGAATAGTAGAATTTGCAAACAAATCTAGGAGGTTTTTTTTATTTTTTATTTTTACAGCCTTCATTTTGATTCATTGTACACACATGGGGTATAAATTTTCATTTCTATGGTTGTGCATGATGTACATTCATATCATTCTTGTTAATCACACATGTACGTAGGGTAAAGATGTCTGTCTCATTCCAACCTTTTTTACACCCTCACCCCCTCCCCCTCTTATTTCCCTCTATATAATCTAATGATCTTCCTTTCCTCTCTCACCCTCCCCCCAACCAATTCTATATCATGATCAGCTTATCAGGGAAAACATTTGGCCCCTGTTTCTTTGGAATTGGTTTATTTCACTTAGCACAATAATCTCCAGTTCCATCCATTTATCTGCAAATGCCATAATATTATTCTTCTTTATGGCTGAGTAGTATTCCATTGTGTATATATATACCACATCTTCTTTATCCATTCATCTGTTGAAGGGCATCTATGTTGGTTCCACAGTCTTTATTTTGTTGTTTTGATAGTGGGGATGGAACCCAGGGACACTCTCCCACTGAGCTACATCCCAAGCCCTTTTTAGTTTTTAACTTGAGACAGGGTCTTGCTAAGTGGCCCATGCTGGCCTTGAACTTGTAATCTTCATAACTCAGTCTCCTGAGTCACTGGGATTACAGGCCTGCCCCATCACACCCAGCAAGAGTTTTCTTTTTAAATATAAAAATCAATAAGATAATCAAAACTCTGAAAAGATAAGCAAAGTAACACAAGATAAAAACATGCACACAATTTAGAAAACATAGGTAATACAAAAGGATGAAGATTTTGTCTAATTCAGAGCAAATGTGTTCAGTCCAAAGCTAATAAAATTGAAAAGTTTAAGAGAATAGGTAATATTCTAGAAGTATACGTAGTTGATTAAAAAATTGAAAAAACTGGGCTGGGGATGTAGCTTGGTGAGTATTCCTGGAATGCATGAGGCCCTGCGTCCATCCCAAGTGCTGGGAAAAAAAAAAAAAAAAAAAAAAAACCTTTTAAGTAAATAAAAGGAAAACCTGCATGAACTAAATGTATTTTTAAATGGAATAAAAGATTAAAGAATACCTTCTGGGAAAACACAAATTCTCTGGATCTACTCCACTTTTGCCAGTGAGGCTTTTCTTCAGATTTTCTGTGTCCTTGTTTTACCTTAAACATTTTTTCTTTGCATTTCTGACAAATTTTCAGTTTAACTGCATGAACTTCATATCTTGTCTTTTCCACTTAACGTTCTATCACTAATATCTTCCCATGGAATTAAAAATCCTTCATGTTCATGTTAATAGACACTGAATTTCATTAATGTGCTCATTTTTTACTTGTATATGTTTAACACCTTTTGACTTTTCAAATTGTCACTCAAATGTCATAAATCATCTTCTATTTTTTCCAGATTTTATTTCTTCATTCAGTCTCTGTCTATGAACTTTTTTCAGGCTCTCAAAACAGTGCCATATTGCTTTCCTAAGGGTTTGTGACATGGAGACTTACAGCAATACGTGAGTGTCCCTCTCAAGCAGCACTCTGACTGCTATGGTTTGGATGCGGGGTGTCCCCGCAAAGCTCACATGAGAGACAATGCAGGATTCAGAGGAGAAGTGATTGGGTTGTGAGAATCTTAACCCAATTAGTGAATTAATGCCTGATGGGATTAATTGAAGTTGTAGTGTGGCTAGAGGAGGATGTTCAACCTCACCTGAAGCCCCAAGGAATGGAACTGGCCTTCTATGGACTAAGACCTCTGAAACCATGAGCCCTCAGATAAACTTTTCCTCCTCTACAATTGTTCTGATAGGATGTCTTAGTCACAGCAGCGAAATGCTGATTAAAACACTGACTAACTGATTAAAACATATTACTGATCTGAGTAATATCTATTTTTAAACTTTTGAACTGATTTCTTAGATGCATGCAGAGTCTCAATTTAAATGTCCATAATACTGGTGATAACTTTCCAAATACGTATTAGTTATTCTTCATTCCTTTTGGTTTAAATTGTCTTTTCTGTTAATTAACTCATTTGTATAATAACATGATTGGGGGCATTACCCAGTAAGGAATTCCTACAGAGTTAAAATGTAGCTTTCTCTTGTTATGTTTGTTGTATGCATATTTTCCCTCTATTTTTAAATTTTATTTATGATATATCTTGAATACAGTTATATATCTCTATGTAATAAAATTCCTTGCAATGTCTTCATGCTCTTTTATCAAAGTTTTCACATTCAGATGTCAGGTATTAAAATTATCTTTTATCATTATTTTCTACAGTTTTGTGATTTTTGAAAAATGAAATGTTATTTTTCTAATTATAAAAATCATACACACTCACTGAGCAAGAACTTCTTTATAAATTAATTTTTTTGTGAGTAGATGTTTGCTTATTTTCACAGCTCTACATTATTCCATTGCACAAATATACAAATATAATTATTCATTCTACTTTTTTTTCATACATGCATACAGGGTAATAACGTCTGTCTCATTCTACTGTCCTTCCCATCCCCTACGCCCTACCCTTCCCCTCACTATCCTCTGCATAATCTAAAGTTTCTTTATTCTTCCCAACCTACCCCCCACTGTAGATCAGCACCCACTTATTAGAGAAAACATTTGACCTTCGTTTTGACTAGCTTATTTCACTTAGCATGATATTCTCCAACTCCATCCGTTTACCTGCAAATTCCACAATTTTATTCTTCTTTGGCTGAGTAATATTCCATTGTGTATATATACCATAGTTTCTTTATCCATTCCTCTGTTGAAGGGCATTTAGGTTGGTTCCATAGTTTCACTATTATGAATTGAGCTGCTATAAATATTGATGTGGCTGCATCACTGTAGTTCGCTGATTTTAAGTCCTTTGGATAGAAACCAAGGAGTGGGATAGCTGGGTCAAATGGTGCTTCCATTCCAAGTTTTCTGAGGAATCTCTCTACTGCTTTCCATAGTGGTTATACCAATATGGAGTCCCACCAGCAATGTATGAGTGTACCTTTTTCCCCACATCCTCGCCAACACTTATTATTTCTTGTATTCTTAATAATTGCCATTCTGACTGGAGTGAGATGAAATCTTAGAGTAGTTTTGATTTGCATTTCTCTAACTGCCAGAGATGATGAATATTTTTCATATTTTTTTTAATCAATTGTATTTTTTCTTCTGTGAAATGTCTGCTTGGTTCCTTAGCCCATTGATTGATTGGATTATTTGTTTTTTTGGTGTTGTTTTTTGAGTGTTTTTTTTAATTGATTTAGCATTCCTCATTCTTGAATATTTTGTTTTGTTTTGTTTTTTGAGATTAGTGCTCTATCTGAGGTGCGGGTGGTAAAGTTTTTTTCCCATTCAGTAGGACTCTCTTCATGTCATTGATCATTTCTTTTGCTTAGAAGTTGTTTTTCTAGTTTGAATCCATCCCATTTATTGATTTTTAATTTTAGTTCTTGCACCTTAGGAGTGTTGTTAAGGAAGTCAGGTCCTAAGCCAACATGATGAAGATTTGAGCCTACTTTTCCTTCTATTAGTCACAGTCTCTGTTATAGTGTCTAAGTCTTTGCTCCACTTTGAGTTCATTTTGGTAGGGGGTGAGAGATAGAGGTTTAATTTCATTTTTTTTTTACCTATGGATTTTCAGGTTTCCCAGCACCATTTATTGAAGAGGTTATCTTTTTTCCAATGTATATTTGTGGCTCCTTTGTCAAGTATGAGATACCTGTATTTATGTGGGTTTGTCTCTGTGTCCTCTATTCTGCACCATTGATCTACCTGCCTATTTTGGTGCCGATACCATGCTGTTTTTGTCACTATTGTGCTGTAATATAATTTAGGTCTGGCAGTGTGATGCCTCCTGCTTCACTCTTTAGGCTAAGGATTGCCTTGGCTATTCTGGGTCTCTTATTTTCCAAATGAGTTTCATGATTGCTTTTTTTATTTCTATGAAGAATGTCATTAGGATTTTAATAGGAATTATATTGAATCTACATAACATTTTTGGTAGGATGGACATCCAAGTGCATGGGAGACCTTTCCATCTTCTTCTAAGGTCTTCTTCAATTTCTTTCTTTAGTGTTCTGTAGTATTCTTTGTAGAGGTCTTTTATTAGATTGAGTCCCAAGTTTTTGTTTTTGTTTTTGTTTTTTTTTTGAGGCTATTATGAATAGGGTAGTTTTCCTAATTTCTCATGCAATGGATTCGTTGCTTATTATAGAAATGCATTTGATTTATGGGTGTTGATTTTATATCCTGCTACTTTGCTGAATTCATTTATGAGTTCTAGAAGTTTTCTGGTAGAATTTTTTGGATCTTCTAAATCAGAAACATGTTGTCAGCAAATAGTGATAGTTTGAGATCTTCTTTTCTTATTCATATTCCTTTAATTTCTTTTGTCTGTCTAATTGTTCTGGCTAGAGTTTCAAGGATGAAGTTGAATAGAAGTGGTGAAAGAGGGCATCCCTCCCTGTCTTGTTCCAGTTTTTAGAGGAATTCCTTTCCGTTTTTCTCCATTTAGAATGATGTTGGCCATGGGCTTAGCATAGATAGCTTTTACAATGTTGAGGTATATTCCTACTAACCCTAGTTTTTCTAGAGTTTTGAACATGAGGTGGTGCTGCATTTTGTCAAATGCTTTTTCTGTGACTATTGAGATAATTATATGATTCTTGTCTTTAAATCACAGAAATCTGTGATGTATTATGTTTCTCAACATAAAATAATATGTAATATATAATAAATAATAAATAAATAATAAATAATTACATATTACAAACATGTAATAAGTAATAATATGTAATAAAGTAATATGTTGAACCAACCTTGCATCCCAGGGATGAACCCCACTTGATCTTGGTGCACTATCTTTTTAATATGTTTTCATATGCAATTTGTCAGAATTTTATTAAGAATTTTTGCATCTATGTTCATTGGGGATATTGGTCTGAAATTTTCTTTGATGTGTCAACGTTGGTATTGGTATCAGAGTGATACTAGCCTCAAAGAATAAGTTTGGAAGGGTTCCCTCCTTTTCTATTTCATGGAATACTTTAAAGAGTATTGGTGTTAATTCTTCTTTAAAGGTCTTATATAAGCTGGCTGACAATGCGTCTGGTCCTGGGCTTTTCTTGGTTGGTAGGCTTTTGATGGTGTCTTCTATTTCTTTGCTTGAAGTTGATGTGTTTAAATTGTGTATGTCTTCTTGCATTAGTTTGGGTAGATCATATGTCTCTAGAAACTTGTTGATGTCTTTGAGTTTTTCTATTTTATCTGTGTAAAAATTTCAAAATAGTTTCTAATTATCTTCTGTATTTCAGTAGTATCTGTCATGATACTTCCTTTTTCATCATGAATTTTAGTAATTCAAGTTTCTCTCTCTTTGTTAGTGTGACTAAGGGTTTATCAATTTTGTTTATTTTTTTCAAAGAACCAACTTTTTGTTTTGTCAATTTTTTCAATTGCTTTTGTTTCAATTTCATTGATTTCAGCTCTGATTTTAATTATTTCCTGTCTTCTGCTGCTGCATTTGGTATTGATTTATTCTTTTTCTAGGGCTTTGAGATATAATGTTTTGGTCATTTACTTGTTGACTTTTTATTCTTTTAATGTATGAGCTCAATGTAATGAACTTTCCTCTTAGCACTGCTTTCATAGCATACCAGAGATTTTGATATGTTATATTAGTCTTCTCATTTACCTCTAAGTATTTTTTTATTTCCTCCTTGATTTCTTGTTTTATCCACTCATCATTCAATAGCATGCTATTTAGTCTCCAGGTGTTGGAGTAGCTTCTATTTTTTATTTTATTGTTGATTTCTAGTTTCTTTCCATTATGATCTGATAGAATGCAGGGTAGTATTTGCTGAGAGTTGCTTTGTGGCATAACATATGGTCTATTTTAGAGAAGGATCCATATACTGCTGAGAAGAAAGTATACTAATTCAATGATGGATGAAATACTCTACATATGTTCTTTAAATCTAAATCATTGATTGCATTATTTAATTTGATACTTTCTTTCTTTAGTTTTTGTTTGGAAGATCCATCCAGTGGTGAGAGAGGTGTGTTAAAGTCACCTAGTATTATTGTGTTGTGGTCTGATTCTTGAAACTGAGAAGGGTTTGTTTGATGTACATAGATGCTCCGTTGTATGGGGCATATATATTTATGATTGCTATGTCTTGTTGGTGTATGAGTCCCTTAAACAGTATGAAATGTTCTCCTTTATTCCTTCTGACTAACTTTGGTTTGAAATCCACTTTGTCAGATATGAGGATGGAAACCCCCGCTTGTTTACACAGTCCATGTGAGTGATGTTTTTTCCCAACCTTTCACCTTCAGTCTGTGGACATCTTTTCCTAGGAGATGAGTCTCTTGAAGACAGCATATTATTGGGTCTTTTTTTAAATCCAATCTGTCAGTCTATGCCTTTTGATTGATGAGTTTAGGCCATTAACATTCAGGGTTATTATTGAGATATGATTTATAATCATTTTAGTTTATTTTGTTGTTGTTTGTTTTTTTAGTTGTTGATGGACCTTTATTTTATTCATTTCTATGTGGTGCTGAGAATCAAACCCAGTGCCTCACACATGTTAGGCAAGTGCTCTACTACTGAGCCACAACCCCAGTCCCTATTTTTGGTTTTTAAGTTGACTTAATTTCTCCTTTGATTGACCTGTAGTGTAGTTCTTCCCTTTGCTGGTTTTCATTGTTTTATTTTTCATTTCCTCCTCATGGAATATTTTGCTGAGAATGTTTTGTATTCCAGGCTTTCTAGTTGTGAATTCTTTTAACTTTTGTTTACCATGGAAGGTTTTTATTTCATCTTCAAATCTGAAGTTTAATTTTGTTGGTTATAAAATTCTTGGTTGGCATTCATTCCAAGGCCTCCTGGCATTGAGGGTCTGGGTTGAGAAATCAGCTGAGATTCAAATTGGTTTCCCCCTATATGTAATTTGATTTTTTTTCTCTCGAATGCTTTAAAATTCTATCTTTATTCTGTATGTTAGTCATTCTCATTATAACGTACTTTGGTGTGGCTCTGCTGTAGTTTTGTACATTTGGGGTTCTGTAAGCCTCTTGTAGTTGACTTTCCATTACATTCTTTAGATTTGGGAAGTTTTCTGATATTATATCATTGAAAAGACTGTGCATTCCTTTGGTTTATATCTCCACTCCTTCGTCTATTCTGATAAATCTTAAATTTGGTCTTTTCATATTATTCCATATTTCTTGGAAGTTCTATTCATGGTTTCTTACCATCTTCTCTGTGAGGTCAACTTTATTTTCAAAAGTATATATTTTGTCTTCATTGTCGGAGGTTCTGTCTTCCAAGTGGTCTAGTCTGTTGGTGATACTTTCCATTGAATTTTTAATTTGGTTTATTATTTTCTTCCTTTCAAGGATTTCTGCTTAATTCCTTTTTATAATCTCTGCCTCTTAATCGAAGTGATCTTTCATTTCCTGTATTTTCTCTCCAGTACCATCGTTTATGTCAAAGATCAACCTATTTTCTAAACTCTTTCTCTGACATTTCTTCTACTGTATTGTCTATGGATTCTATTGTTGGAACATCTTGTTTGTTTTCTTAATTTATTTAATTTTGATTCATTGAACACAAATGGAGTATAGCTATTGTTTCTCTGGTTGTACACAAAGTAGAGTCACACCATCTGTGCATTCATACATGTACACAGGGCAGTGATGTCTGTCACATGCACTGTTATTATTACCCCCCACCTTGACCCCACCCCTCCCTTCCCTCTATACTATCTATCCTTCCTCCATTCTTGCAACCCTTCCACCCTGCATTATGCATCCTCATTCACTTGTCAGAGAGATCATTCGGCCTTTGGATTTTTGAGATTGGCTAATCTCACTTAGCATAACAGTCTCCAACATCATCCATTTACCTGCAAATGCCATGATTTTATTCTTCTTTATGGATGAGTAATATTCCATTGTGTATATATACCACAGTTTCTTTAGCCATTCATTTATTGAAGGGCATCTAGGTTGGTTCCACAATCTAGCTATTGTGAATTGGGCAGCTATGAACATTGATGTGGCTGCCTCACTGTAGTAATCTGATTTTAAGTCCTTTGGGTATATAGGCCAAGGAGTGGGATAGCTGGGTCAAATGATGGATCCATTCCAAGTTTTCTAAGGAATCTCCACACTGCTTTCCAGAGTGGTTGCACCAATTTGCAATCCCACCAGCAATGTATGAGTGTACCCTTTTCCCCACATCCTCGCCAACACCTGTTGTTGAGTGTATTCTTAATAAAAAAACATTCTAATTGGGGTAAGATGAAATCCTAAAGTGGTTTTGATTTGCATTTCTCTTATAACGAGGGATGTTGAACATTTTTTCATAAATCTGTTGATTACTTGTAGATCTTCTTCTGTAAAGTGTCTGTTCATTTCCTTGACCCATTTATTGACTGGGTTATTAGTATTCTTGGTGTAAAGATTTTTGAGTACTTTGTAGATTCTGGAGATTAGTGCTCTATCTGAAGTGTATGTAGCAAAGATTTTCTCCCACTCTGTAGACTCTCTCTTCACATTGCTGATTGTTTCCTTTGCTGAGAAAAAGCTTTTTAGTTTGACTCTATCCCAATCATTGATTCCTGCTTTTATTTCTTGCACTTTGGGAGTCATGTTAAGGAAATCTGGTGCTAGGCCAACATGATGAAGATTTGGACCTATTTTCTCTCCTATTAGGTACAAGGACCTAATTCCTAGGTCCTTGATCCATTTTGAGTTGAGTTTTGTACAGGGTGAGAGATATGGGTTTAGTTTCATTTTGCTGCATATGGATTTCCAGTTTTCCCAGCACCATTTGTTGAAGAGGCTGTCTTTTCTCCATTGCATGTTTTTGCCTCCTTTGTCAAGTATGAGATACCTGTACTTATTTGGATTTGTCTCTGTGTCCTCTATTCTGTACCATTGATCTACCTGTCTATTTTGGTACCAATACCATGCTGTTTTTATCACTATTGCTCTATAATATAGTTGGAGGTCTGGTATTGTGATACCCCCTGCTTTGCTCTTCTTGCTAAGGATTTCTTTAGCTATTCTGGGTCTCTTATTCCTCCCAATGAATTTCATGATTGCTTGCTCTATTTCTATGAGGTCTATCATTGGGATTTTAATTGGAATTGCATTGAATTTGTATAGCGCTTTTGGTAGTATGGCCATTTTGACAATATTAATTCTGTCTATCCAAGAACATGGGAGATCTTTCCATCTTCTCAGATTCTCTTTAACTCCTTTCTTTAGTGTTCCGTAGTTCTCATTGTAGAGGTCTTTCACTTCTTTTGTTAGATTGATTCCCAAGTTTTGTTTTGTTTTTTTTTTGAGGCTAATGTGAATATATCTTGGTTTTTGAGATACTTTGTTCCCTTGTTTTTTATGTTGTTTGTGTGTCTTCTCTTCTAGCAATATGGAGCTGAGGCAGTACAGATCCCACCCTGTAGTCTTATGATGTCCCTGAAGGCTTTCAATACCTCACCTTTAAGGGGGAGACCAATATTGACAGCACCCAATGCAAATGATATACCACCTTAAACCAAATGGCTCCTATTAAGGTGTTTACAGTTTTGTCACAATAGACAGAAATGAAGTGTACAATTATTGTCTGTAATATGAACTGTAAGTTCGCTAAAAGGGTTTACCATTTCAAATGATGAACAATGTGGAAACAGAAATAGTATAAGATGTGATGTTTATGAGGGAGAAGGAGAGAAGATAGAGGTAAAAAGTTATAGTAAGAATGAGGGAGAAATTAATAGAGGTTGGCTGTTAGTATGAGAGAAGTGAGAAAGAGAGTCCAGAGAGACAGGTAGGTAAAAGAAAAAAAAAATATGTACAGATATTTTTTAAAAAGTAAAAATATAAGAATACAAACAAAACTGTTATATACTATTCAGACATCCCATTCCTCAATAAATTGATGCATGAAAAATACCTGGATTCAAAGATGGTAGAGGTGTGAGAGAGAGGGTTGAAAAAAAAGAAAGTCTCAATGAAAATTGAATGCTTCCGTTGGCTTTCAAAAATCTTCTCAGCTTCCCTTCTCTGCTGTTAGCGGGGGTTGTCTGAAGTTTGATGTTAGCTCCAGTCCAGTGGGTGCTGGACTGATTGGGTGAGTGAGCTGATAGCAGGATCCCCTCACACCTACTTACAGTCTTCCCACCCACTGTAGCTGTCCCCTTCTGTCCTTGCTCAGGACTCACTGAATTGGAGAGAGCCCAGTTTACCCAGTTTTTTTGACCTCTGCTCACCCCAGGAAACTGCCCCTAGTCTCCAGCTCTCCACAGGATTGTCAGACCCAGACTGGCCCATGCAAACCCAGCTGCAATCTGATGGACCTGGGCTTCAGCTTCCCCACGGCCTGTCTTGCTGCAGTCCCAAGATTTCAATGCCCTTTCAACTTGCAGAGAGACCACCAGGGATGCACTCACACAAAGCAGCGACCCTGCAAAGAGGCAGCCAGTTGGCAGCCACTACCACACTGAGCAGAAAGACCTCAGGTGCAATCAGACCTGCAGGTACCCCAATATATCTCCAGGCCCTGGTCTGTGTCCCCAGACCAAGGTGGCCTGCCCCGAGAAGGCGTTCATTGCAACGGCAAACCTGCAGGCTCTGGCCAGTGTCCCAAGGTGGCGGGTAGCCACGTGTAACCAAACCTGCAGGTACTGTGACAATGGACTTCCAGGCAATAGCGGGCAGCAGACAATCCTCTGGTGGTCTGTGGGTGGTCTACAGGCTAACTGCACACAATCAGCGGGTTGACTTGGGCAGTGGGTGATGGGAAGGTGAAAAGCAGGCAATGGGAAGGCAAGAGGCGGGCAAATGGGCAAATGGCAGATGATAGGCAGCAGTCGGTGGGAGAGTTGCACTTAAAAGGCAGGAGATATGCTGGCTGATGGTGGGGGATCATGGCGGAAGAATGGGGTAAACAGCAGGGGATCGATGGGCAGCCAACAACTGCCTCACAGAGAAACAGTATTCCCTCTGCTTAAATCCCAAGTTAAAGAGTGAAAAGGAATGCAACCTCCCCCAAGTTCACCATCTTGGATCCCCTAAGCAGGAAAGTTGATAAGAACAAAAAGGTATTTAAGAAATATCCCCATTCCCTATATTTCACAACTATTTAGTAGGAATTCAGGAAGAAGTTAATATTAGGAAATCTACTAGTGAATTTATATTAAAATACCAGTTAGGGATAGACCACATGATCTATATAGATGCTCATAGATAGATAGAACTGAATAAAAATCAAGAGTAGTCCCTAATTTTAGAAAAAATGAACTATGCATAGAAAATTGAATAGAGGAAGTAATAAGATTTAAGGAGACATGAATAAAAGAGAGAATAGAGAAACAACAGAGGAAATAAATAAAACCAAAGTTAGTTCCTTGAAAAAATAAACAAAACTAACAAACCTTTAGCAAAATTGACCAAGAATAAGAAAGACAATTCAAATTACTAAAATCCAGGATGAAATAAAGACATAACTACTTGCCTTACAGAAACAAGAAAGATTATAAGGTTATAAGAGAATTCTATAAGCAACTGTATGCCAACCAGTTAGATAATCCACATGCGATGGACAAATTCCTAGGAAGACAGAAATCACAAAACTAACTCAAGAAGAAATAGAAAATACAAGGGAAACTGTAATAAGAGATTGAATTAGTAATCTAAAAGCTTCCAACAAAGAAACTCTCAGATGATTTCCTGGCAAATTCTAGCAAACATTAAAAAAAAAAAAAAAAAAAAACAGTAATCATTCATAGACTTTTCCAAAAAATAGAAGAGTCAGGAATACTTCCTCATTAACTTGCTCTATGAGGTCAGTATTACCCTGATAAAAAAAAAACCAACCACATCACATGAAAAGAAAACCACAACCAATATACCTTATGAATACTGACAGATAACTCCAATAAAATATAGCAAAGTTTGCTAGTATTTTATTGCATGGAAAAATCAGTCGATGAAATATACCATGTTACTAGAATACTGAAAAAAAACTAATGATCATCAAATGCATGAAAATCAGTTGACACTCTAGGTGTGTGCCTTAGCATCAAATATTTTTAAATTTTTCAGCTAATTCTAATGTGACACCAGGGTTAAGACTGTGGCTGTATGTCTGTTCTGCTTATTGGAAGGAGAGCTTTCCTAAAGATAAACTTGCAAATTTAATTGGAGATTCCCTGAGCTATTTGCCATTAAAATCTTCTAATCATACTGTGAAACATTCAGGCTCTGAACCTGGTGGATTTTATGTTAGAAAACCAACTTGACCTACTTCTTTAGGGTAATCAAATTACACAATTAATTGCAAGGGAATACCAGTTTTTTTTCAGTGTTTTGACTGAGTATGAAAGAGTGATCTGTTTAAGGAATTCAATTCAAGCACAACCTATCAATATAAGTTAGTGGTCCATAAAGAATTTATTTCATGGTGAATTAAGCTGTTCCAGAAGATGGTTGTCATATAATCTTGACCAGACCACCCACAAGTATATCCAGGAATCATTCAAATGCAAGTGGAGTTTAGAGACACGTCTGGAATCCTTGAATTGATCTGATATTTAAGGTTGTAAAATAATGCATCTCAATTCTGTTTACCAGCATAAGAACAACACAGACCCCACAGGAACTGAGAGAATGTGCATTCTAATTCTAGTTCACTGTTTCTGCCATCTATTCTGATTCTCCTGAATTAATATTGATGGGAATTCTGGAGGATTACAATAGGAGAGAAACATCTTGTTCACGGGAGGCAATGACTTAAGGCAGCTCAAAGCACATACTACCTTCATCTCAAATGTTGCTACAACAATGTCATGGGCTGGGGTTGTGGCACAGTGGTAGAGCACTTGCTTAGCATGTGTGAGGCACTGGGTTCGATCCTCAGCACCGCCTATAAATAAATGAATGAAATAAATGTTCATCCACATCTTTAAAAAATTAAAACATAAATAAATTTTTAAAAAAACAATGTCATAGCTGGGCGCGGTGGTGCACGCCTGTAATTCCAGCACTCGGGAAGCTGAGGCAGGAGGATCATGAGTTCAAAGCCAGCCTCAGCAACTGAGCGAGGCCCTATGCAACTCAGTGAGACCCTGTCTCTAAATAAAATACAAAATAGGGCTGGGGATGTGGCTCAGTGGTGGAGGGCCCTGGGTTCAATCCCTAGTACCAAAAAAAAAAAAAAGTCATGGTTCTGAAATCCAAAGATGCCAACATTGTTTCTGACAATAAATCAGCCGTTGCCCCAGCTGAGTTAAAAGAATCTGCAGAAAGGAAATGTATACTAGCTTTCATCGCCCTGTTCACACTCCTCAAGAGAAGAATCTGGTTGTCACGGCATTGCAATGCTCCAATTGTTGGAGAAGACTGCTCGATAACTTGGAGTCACCTCACTCAGGGTGTCCTTCAGTCATCAGTTCAAGTTTATCCTCTGGAATTACTGATGGATCAATATCTTGAGACTCGCCTTGAGGGTGTTTGTGCTTACTCAGGAAAATTTATAGTACAAACGGTACTGTCTTCCAAGATTACTTAGCCTATATTTCTACTATAAGAATTAGTTGCCATTATGACATATAGGAATAGATCAAGATGAATTCCATAAAATATGATAGAAGTTGAGAAAACCTGCGTTCCAAGAAGACCTCAGGATAGTCCCCATTCATGGTCTCCCAACTCACAAAAATCCCTGGCCTGCCTACTTGCTCAAGTGTAGTGGTTCAAACATTGAAGTGACAGGTGCCATTGTCAATGTCATACTGTGTGATGCATCATAAGTCCAAAAACGTTCATCCGTTTATTCTTGCATTCATCCGTTAATAAATGAATAAACGTTCATCCGTTTATTCATTCTTTTGCTCAATACATATTATATCATTAAGGAAAAGAGGCCAAGTTCCTTCCCTTAGAGATTAAATTCTGGTGGAAAAGAAAAGTAATAAATGAGTAACATGTAACTTTATGACCTAATAGGAGGAAGCGAGAGATATTGTATAGAAAAATAAAATCAGGAAAGGGAGAAGATGGTCTGCTATGGTGAGCAATGGTCTCTCTAAAAAGGTTGTATCTGAGCAGATCAATGAATGAAAGGAGAGGATGGGAAGAAAAATGGGTGGGAATGGGTGAGGAATCTTCATTTTTATTTTTATTCTTATTCTGGACCTCTTAAACTGTAGAGGAGGACCTACATAGATACAACCTTATATTTCCTATTTGAATTCTCCAGCTGGATTTAGCACTGTGATCAAAAATGTTTTGTATTTTTTCATTTGTAATGTGGTGCTGAGCTGGAACCTAGGCCCTTGCCCCTGCTAGGCCAGCACTCTACCACTGAGCTACATCCTCAACCCACAAAATTGTTTTTGAACAGTTTTATTGTGCCATAGTTGACATGTGATAAGCTGCATATATTTAAGTGATACCATTTGATGTGTTTTCACATATCTGCACACCAATAAAACCATAATCAAGATAATAAACATGTCCATCACCTCTAAAAGTTTCCTTGTGCCCTTTTGTTATGCCTTCTTTTTGCCCTGGCCTGGCTTCCTCATCCCCAGGCAGCAGAATTTCTGCCCCTAACATTAAGTAACATTTTCTAGAATTTTATTTTTTTATTTTTTTGGTACTGGGGATTGAACCCAGGGGCACTCCACCACTGAGCCACATCCCCAGCCCTATTTTGTATTTTTTTCAGAGACAGGGTCTCACTGAGTTGCTTAGCACCTCACTAAGTTGCTAAGGCTGCCTTTGAACTCGCGATCCTCCTGCCTCAGCCTCCCAAGTGCTGGGATTACAGGCTTGCGCCACCACGCCCGGCTAGAATTTTTTAAAATAAACTGAATCTTGCCGTATAAACTCTTGTCTGTTCTCTCATTCAGCATAATTGCTCTGAGACTCATTCTCACTCTAGTATCAGTAGTTCATTCCTTTTTATTGCTGAGTTATATTCCATAGTACAGAGGCACCAATGTGTAGCCCTTCTTCTTATGGACATTGGACCATTTCCAGCTTTCACCTCTTATTAAGAAGCCAATATAGGGCTGGGGATATAGCTCAGTTGGTAGAGTGCCTGCCTTGCAAGCATAAGGCCCTGGGTTCAATCCCCAGCACTGAAAAAAAAAAAAAAACAATATGAACATCCAGGCACAAATTTTTGTAGAGTCACATGCTTTCTTTTCTCTTGAGAAAATTTTATCTGCAGTGAAGTGGCTGGATTGCACGGCAGATATATGTCTAAATTTTTAAATGCCAGTCTGTTTTCCAGAATGGTTATACTGCTTTATATTTATACCAGTTTGTATTTTCACCAGCAGTGTAAAAAATTCTAATTATTCCACATTTTAAGCAATACTTGTTATGAATAGTATGTTTAATTTTAGACATTCTAATTGGTGCCTAGTGCTATCTCATTGTAGTTTAATCTATATTTCCCTAATGACTAACGATATTCAATATTTTTGTATGTGCTTATGTGCCATCTCTATATCTTCCTGGGTGAAGGGTCTATTCAAACCTTTTGTCCATTTTTTAATTGGATTGTTTTCTTATTATTGAATCTTAAAATGTTCTTTTTTTTTCCACTGCAGATTGAACTCAGAGGCACTCAACCACTGAGCCACATCCCAGCCCTAATTTTTGTATTTTATTTAGAGACAGGGTCTTACTGAGTTGCTTAGCACCTTTGCTGAGGCTGGCTTTGAACTCTGAATCCTCCTGCCTCAGCCACCTGGGCCACTGGGATTACAGGTGTGCACCACTCACCCCGGCCTTAAAATTCGTTTATGCATTCTGGATACAAGTCATATGTAAAACATTCACTCCACACATATTTTTCCCAGTCTACGGCCTATTTTTTTCATTCTCCTAAAAATTTCTTTTAATAGCAGAAGTTTTTAAGTTTTAGGAAATCCAATTTACCAATTATTTTTCTTTTATGAATTGTGTTCTTGATATCACATCTAAGAAATCTTTGTTTAATTCGAGGTAACAAAGATTTTTTCCTTTGTATCTAGAAATTTTAGAGTTTCAAGTTTCACATTTAGGTCTATAATCCATTTTTTTTTTTTTTTGGTACTGGGGATTGAACCCAGGGACACTCCACCACTGAGCCACATCCCCAGCCTTATTTTGTATTTTATTTAGAGACAGGGTCTCACTGAGTTGCTTAGGGCCTCGCTAAGGTGCTGAGGCTGGCTTTGAACTCATGATCGTCCTGCCTCAGCCTCCCAAGTGCTGGGATTACAGGCGTGCGCCACCACGCCTGGCTATAATCCATTTTGAGTTAATTTTTTCATACAATACAAGGCGTGGATCAATTTTTTCTTTCTTTTTCTTTTTCTGGTTGTGTACAGATCAGACTCTTCTCATACTATCTATGATGGTACCCTTTCTACACTGAATTGCCTCTGCACCTTTTTCAAAAATCAGTTGTTATATATGTGAGTCTATTTCTGGATCCCCTCTGCTGTTCCATTGATCTGTTGTTTACCCTGATGTCAATATTACACAGCCTTAATTCCTTTAGTTCTATAAAAAGTCTTAAAATTGGGTAGTGTTGCCTTCAACTTTATTTCTCTTTTCCAAAGTTGTTATTTTGAACCAGTTTTAACTGGTTTCTAATGAATCATCTACAATGAGCTAGCTTCTCACAAAAGCACACTCATCCAAAGTACTGATATTCCTGTGCTCTGTTAGATTCCTCAGCAACAAACCCAACCCATCCTCTGAGCTGGGGGGCTGCAGACTACATTTCTTCTTTGCAACCTGAATCCATTTTCCATCTATGCAATACAGAAAGCTGCCCTGGTGGAGGAGAAAGGTATCTGCTCCTTCCTATTTGCTCTCTGCACCTGTGAGCGTCACGCCAGTATCCCATCAGTTGCAGTGTCTCCCAGCAGCAGCAGAAGAAGAATCCACTCTGCAGTTTTTCCAACACTTGCAAGACCAAATTCATCACACCTGCACTTCCACCCACAGGGACACCAGAACAGCATTCTCCTCAATGATCTGAAGTTTAGCTTCTCCAAGTTTCCAAAGCTTTTATAATGCCAATAATTTTCCCCTTTGTTTTATCAGTTATACGGGTAGATGTTTCCTGCATGATATTTTTTTTAATATTTTTAGTTGTCAATGGGTCTTTTATTTGTTTATTATATGCAGTGCTGAGGATTGAACCCAGGGTCTCACACATGCTAGGCAAGTGCTCTACCACTGAGCCACAACCCCAGCCCTGCTGCATGATATTTTAGAGCTCAACTTTTTACTTAGTTACCTAGTTTACAACTTTATATCCAGTTTAACTTTCTTTCGAGTATTCTGTCTATTCTAATAACTAATGTGGGCTTTACTCCTGGACCCTGACTAAGAAAACTCATTAGCATCCTAACAGACCAGTGGATGCTTTCCCTCAAAACATGATCCTGGGACCAGCAACACCAGCATCACCTGGGAACTTGCTAGAAAGACATTTCTTGGTACTTGCACCAGACCTAGTGAATCAGAAATTGGAGGTGGACCCAGAAATCCATTTTAACAAGCCCTCCAGGTAATTCTGGTGTACACTGAAGTGTGAGGACACAATTAAGCATGTGAGACTTAAGCAGGGAAAACGAGCCAGACATAATATCCGTCCAATGAAGTAGTCATATCCCAAAATTTGAAATGAGTTTCTCAAGGATGCAGGCACTGTCCTTTAAGTTCCTATCAACCCAAAGTCTAATGTATTTGATTAAAAGATTCCATTATTAAATGATTCTGGCTGTCAATTAGTATTTAGGAAGGAAGAAGTTAGTTTGGTTACACAAGCTCTGTGATGGTTAAATTATCCCTGACTTTAAAAAGTACATTCCTCCCCCAGCCCCGTTTTTCCAACAGTGGCCAAGAAATGACATGCACATAGGAGTACGCAAAAATAAGCCAAGATCCTCTGGGTGATAAAGGAAGGAAGAAAATGGGAAATGAAAATGTATTTGTCTTCTGTTCTCATATAATTCTCCATCTGCTTAGTTCCTTGGAATTCTTTCTTCTATGATCAGCTCTTCCTGACACATCAAGTATGACACTTAAACAGACGCGTGCATTCTTACACTCCCAGGTGCACACATCCACACACCAAAACTCAAAGTGAGTTCTCCTGGATTCCCTCCCATTGCATGGCCTTTCCCATCACCCTTATGACCCAGAGTGGCAGCAAGCTACCCTCTAGCCAGATGTTTCTCTCTGCAACTTCTTTCTCCCAATAGGTACTTCCTATTGTTTACCATCTTCAGGTTCAAGGTTCTGTTAAGACAGTGCAGCCTGGATTCAGGTATTTCAAAGGCCAGATAAAATCCCATGATATGACTCTAATTTTAGATTTTCTCTATTTCTTTTAAAATCAGCATAAGGTGGAGAAGTTAGGTGATCACAGAGAAAAAGCTACCATTTACTGAGCCCTTACTCTACGCAGGACTATATTAATAATATAGTCCTGTATTTTCTTTGCAAAAACTGCTACTGGCAAGCATGGGGAGGAACAGGAACATTCATTGCTGACAGGATTGCAAAATGGTACAGCCACTTTGGAAGACAGTCTTTGTAATTTCTTATACAACTATACATTCCCAGCTATTCCAGCCACTCAGGAGGCTAAGTAGTTTCCCTAAGATAAAACTATCATCAGGAGAAAGAATTCACCTTTCAGCAGTTGATTCCAGAGTTTGTCTTCCCAACCACTACAGAAGAAGAATTCTCAGAATTAGACAACCTTAAAATAGAAGGACCAAGCGTGGTAGATTATTCTTGTAATCCCAGGTACTAGGGAAGCTGAGGCAGGAAGATTGCAAATTTGAGGCCAATCTGGGCAACTTAGGGAGAACTTGCCTCCAAATAAAAAATATAAAAGTCTGGGGATATAGCTGATAGAGCAAGCACCTTTGGATTCAATTCCCAGTACCACAAAAAAAGGTTGAGGGTATCTTAAGTATGATCTAGGCTGACGGTTTTCCACTGGTGCACACTAGCATCATGGGTAGATTTTTAAGATATTGACAACCAGGTCACAATTTGGACCAATTAAATAATAAGCTCTGGGGCTGTGACTCCTTGCCAGCAGTTACTGCAGCTTCTTGGTGATTATTCTTTTTTTTTTATTTTTTTTTTATTGAACACAAATGGAGTACAGCTATAGTTTCACTGGTTGTACACAAAGTAGAGTCACACCATCTGTGCGTTCATGCATTTACACAGGGCAATGGTATCTGTCATACACTCTGTTATTAATTTTACCCCCCACCCGCCCCCACCCCTCCCTTCCCTCTATGCTAGCTATCTTTCCTCCATTCTTGCCATCTTTCCCCCCCACATTATGCATCATCATTCATTTATCAGAGAGACCATTCGGCTTTTGGATTTATGTGATTGGCTGATCTCACTTAGCATAACAGTTTCCAACATCATCCATTTACCTACAAATGTCATAATTTTATTCTTCCTTATAGCTGAGTAATATTCCATTGTGTATATATACCACAGTTTCTTTATCCATTCATCCACTGAAGGGCATCTAGGTTGATTCCATAATCTAGCTATTGTGAATTGAGCAGCTATGAACATTGATGTGGCTGCATCACTGAGGCAATCTGATTTTAAGTCCTTTGGGTATAAGCCAAGGAGTGGGATAGCAGGGTCAAATGGTGGATCCATTCCAAGTTTTCTAAGGAATCTCCACACTGCTTTCCAGAGTGGC
>JAJEJO010004987.1:244764-259686 GCA_020662805.1 Glaucomys volans | reverse complement strand
TTCCTTCCTTCCTTCCTTCCTTCCTTCCTTCCTTCCTTCCTTCCTTCCTTCCTTCCCTCCCTTTCAGTGCTCAAAGTGCTCTCTTAATCAATTACTAGTATACAATGCTCTGTTATTGAACGTAGTCCTCATGTTGTGCATTAGATGTCTTCATATAACTGCGACTATACTTTCTTCTTCCTCTTTCTCTTCCCCCCTTCTGCTTTCTGTCCCTCATAACTACCATTTTATCCTTTGTTTCTGTGTATTTTATTTTTTAGATTACACATATAAGTCAAATCATGCAGTAATTTCTGTGTCTGGCTTACTTCACTTAGCATAATGGTTCATCCATGTTGTCACAAACGGAAAACTTTCTGTCTTGTTCAGATACAAGAAATCATCAGAAAAAAAATGTATCAATAGAATTCCTTATTCTGGTTGTAAGAAAAATATGTTAATAAAATTTGTCATTCTGAGTATCTAAAGTTGTTATTAAAATTGTCATATATTTATAAACCAATATTGCCTATAATGTTTTTATTACATAATTATTACAATTAAGTTGAAATTAATTTGGAATACTTTAGCAGTTAGAACAAATTATGTCATAATTTTAGGTAAAATGAATATATGATATTAGGTAAAAATCATTATGCATTGTAGTTAAAATGTTCAATAAAATTTACAAATATATGGTAACTCTAAGTGAAATGCAATTCATGAATTCACATGTTTTAGAAGGCTGTATTGTATATTCAAGTACATAAAAGTTGTTTATTTGTGAGAGCAGTTATATATACATGTGTACACTCACATACACACACATGCAGACAAACATAGAATTAAACTCTGCTATTCAGCTTGTGATGGCTTTGTAGAAGCTGAATTTTTCAAGTGGGTGATGATTATTACCTGTAAAAACAAAAATTAACTTCACTTAACCACTCAATATGCATGACATTCAACAATTCCTTCCTTAAAAGGGCATAGGCATTGTAAAATGCATCTAATCAACTCCAACTAATACTCCAGGTATATTTGTAAAGTAAATGAATGGCATTTGTCTTATACTAAATCTTTGTTCTTATTATCATCTCTGTGCTGTTGGAGTTGTCTTTTCCCTAATTACATTTCCTTTCAGTTTACTAAAGTTCATGATAATTCAGCATGTCTTCCCTATCATCTCTTCTCCTTTCTTATAATTTGCTGCTTTTTTCAAGCAAGGGCTTTACATCATATAATCATAATTATTTTATCAGAGTAAAAATTGTTAGTGCAGATCTGAGACTCTCTTATGTGAATCTAGTGCACTAAGCTTATTGCTTGGATTTTTAATATTTATTGGACTGTCCAGAGCATATCTTCACTTAATTCCTAGACATGGCTATATCTAGGTAAAGTGAACTTTGTTCTATATGTATTATCAACTGCATGTTGCTACTTTTACCCTATATATTTCTTCCATAAACAATAACAGAACTTCCATTTTTCAACTGAGGAGGCCAGCTGACTTTGGAAGTGACATGGAGGAAAGTGTAGCATTTTCAGGACACAATTTTAAAGGAAGAACTGTGACTGCTCTTTCCCTCTCTCCAGCCAGCTGCTTGGAACTCAGAGCTCCCTCCTAGACAGGAAAAGGATGAGATTCACACCCTAGGGATAGTGGAATGAGAACTGACATTAGAACCACTGGTCTGAGAACAATATGAATGACTTCTCTTTTCTTTAACCCACTGTTATTTGGAATCTATGTTATGTTTCTGCTGATTAATACTAATTAGTATAAGTAAATAGTTGATTGTATGGAAACAGCATCTTCTTTCTTCAAGGTACTGGCCAATTCATTTGTTCTGGGAGCCCCTGGGTTCAGTTAAATCCCTGGTGAACTTCATTTGAATTTCAGCTTCCCAGTCCCTGAAGTTTGAAGCATTAGAGTTTTCTGAAGATAGCTGGTTGTCATTAGATATTAATATGTAAGATTTTATAAATAAACCAGTTAGTGCCTGAGAGTTGGATATTTATTGCAGCAGTACCGTTTTCCCCAGTTTTATTGGTTTTAGACTCCAACTGAAAAATTGGAATAATTTTGGCTTGTTGGAAAGGACTTGAAGTAATGATGGACTTGCCTGCCCTTTTAATCTGAAGGCTAAATCACGGTGTGAAAAGTTATTCTTCTTCATGGTTCCAGCTTCCTCTGCTCCACATAAGATAAATAATCAATACATTTTGAGGATCGGTATAACTTCAGTTTATTGAGAAGTTTTAACTTAGAGGAAAGTTTAAATATGAAATAGTCTTGCTTTTCTTGAATCTTTTAATCATCTTCATACCCACTCCTATCCTCTACCAATATTTTGAGTATATTATAATTTCCATTATGACTTTTTAAAATCTACTTTAGGTAATAATCTCAAACTTGATTAAAATCTCATTTTCTCTTCTTTCCTGAGGACCAAGATGGCCATGTCTGAGGGGGTGGAGGGACCTGAACTGGTGAATGAAGGATTTGCCTTTTTATCCCTCATCTGCTGTGCAGCAGTCATCTTTTCTCTCAGGAGAAGAGGAAATGCTGAGTCTCCTGTAGGATGACTCCCTGTGTATTGTGGAGGGTGCTGTAGGACCTTTCTCCTGCTCAGTTCTCTAGTGTAGAAGTACCAGACCATTCCAGAAACAACCTCTTGGCCATCTTCAGCCTTTCCTACCAATGGAACATTCTCATCCTCTAGCTGCAGGGGTCCCTTTATCTGGTGGGCAGATGTCTTTGGTGGACTACCAGCAGGATGCTCAAGTTCTTCATCCTCAGAGTCTCCATAGCCATCAAGATTCACACATCTTCCTGGATTCAGTACTGGGCATGTGAGTGGGCTCTTCCCGCCCCTTTGTCTGCTTTCTCTGCTGTTTCTCTCCAATTCTTTCTGGCTAAAAGAGGGTTGAATCAGATAATAAATCTACTAGATAAGCAGATATCTTATCAGACAACATAGTGATGGTCTTCCTACTCCTTTCTACCATGGTCAGGAAAGGGAATTGCCTAACATCACACACGTTTTCACAAGACATAGGACTTTCTTTCCACCTCTGTATTTTCCCCATCTGTTCACTACATAGGGATAAGAAGGTTTCTGCAATCTCTTTGACTCTTAGCAAGCAACAAGGTAGGGATATCACCCCAATTACAGGGACCTCACTTGAGAAATGAGGATAATTTTTAAATTCTTTGTATCAGAGCTTGGCACTCCCCCCACCCCCCAGCATGCTGTTACCTTTGGGCAGATGTTTGTAGTGGGGCCCACCATCTGTTTCATACACAATAAGATAATGCTCAAAACAAAAACATAAAATTGGTATAAGCAATTATGTAGTAGTTTCATGACACAGGTTTGAGCATACATATTTATTTTCTCTTACTCCCCAAATACCTACTTTTTTTTATGGTGCTAGGGATTGAACCCAGGGCCTTGTGCTTGCGAGGCAGGCACTCTACCAACTGAACTATATCCCCAGTCCCCAGATGCCTACTTTAAGGGAGTATAGAATGTTGCTATTTATAAGTTCTAATTTGGAAAATCTAGTTTGGGGAACTGTCATACCCTTGATAACTATTATAATTTTTCTCTGAGATGTTTTGAATAAATATCACATTATACATTTATGTAACATGTCTGTGTAGGCATATACGATATGCATGATACCATGCAGCCTTCTAATAAAATAATACAAACTCCTGGAAGGGTTATTACCAAGAACTATTTTATATACCAAATACAACTCTGGAGACAAAAAATTACAGATCGTGGTGTATGTGTTTGTGTGTGTGTGTGTGTGTGTGTGTGTGTGTGTGTGTGTGTGTTAACACCTTAGTTAGCATCCAGGTATAAAATTCTATGCTTCAGTTTTGTGGATGCCCCCTCAAAGCAAAATAAATCCTTTCCTTTGCAATGCATTCCAATGAAACTAATGAGTTTAAATTTTGTATCCTTCTCAACAGCCAACTGACAGCTAAGGTACATTAGAGAGAAACTAATTACAAGATGCTTGCATTTCAATTATTCTGCATTTAACATTGCAATTACTAATTCCATCCATCTTTAATTGGCTAACTATAGGAAATTGACGAAGGCTTCCCAAATTCATAATCCCATCAGAAGTATAAATAGTCCATTGTTGATATAAATACTTCTTTAATATTTTTAATTTTAACTATGATTAAAACCATAGCTAAAATTATATAAAGAAAGTATCTGAAATAGGAGATTTAAGAAATATCTTTAGTTGTTTTGAGTATGCCAAATGCAGGGTTCAAATTTAGAGTGATAATTATACCTACCTGAACTTAGATTTTCTAGACTAGAAGCCTGGGAAAGGAAACAGGAAAGAGCATTGACAATTAGTTTAAGCACTTATAATGCAAAAAAGTGCAAGCTGATGGTCCAACCAACAAACAATATTTGTAGATCATTCAACTCATAAATCCAATGTAATAATACCAGGGAAAAGGAAATAAGCAAAACGTCCAAGTTTTCCATTTATTCACAGTTCTGGAATTATTCTTATATATGAAAAATCATTAAATTCTGGTTTTATGTAAAGGATGCAATGCACACCATAGCTTCACATAAAAGTTCTTATTCTGTGGAAGACAGATTCATCTTCCTTAACATAATTAACCATGTGATTTTCATTGAATGTCCTGTGTCAGAAACCAGTGGCATTGCTTCCTTGATCTTCCCATGAGGAATGATCATTAAATATACTGCCTCATGGGCATTATGGATATTAGTAGTATTAGGACATTGCCTTGGAAGAAACCTTGCCACTCATCTGGTCAGAGTCACCAATTGGTGGTTCAGGATCAGCACTCAACCACAGTTGCGCTTGACTTATTTTAGCATTTTAAACATTTGGAAATTGCACATAGAAATCTTAATTCTCAGCTGATCTTTAAAAATAAAGGTGAATTTGAGCATGAACTGGGCTTGTCTATCCATTCTTTGGAGCTGAATTAACAAATGATCCCTTTGGAAGGGACATATTTCCACAGCTATTATCTTCCCTATTTTCTTTCAAGCTATGTGCTCCACTTATTTACTACCTTTGTAACCTCCAAAGGCATTTGACTTTGGTTTAGTTCATCTTTTACAAGTGAAAGCATTAAGTCCTCATTGATCCCCAGAGTTTTATAGAAAATGAAATGCAATGCTTAAAGCATGGTCTCCAGAGTCCATCTTTGTGGGTTCAAATCCCAGCTCTGCAACCTGAACAAGAAATTGAACGTTTCTGAACCTTAGTATTCTTACCTTTAAAGAGAAGAGAAAAAGAAAACCTGACACATTGGGCTTTGTGGGGATATATTGGCAAATATATGTGATGTACTTAGAACAATGCCTAACATATTTAAATTTTGTCTGAGTATTTGATATTGTTAGTAAACTACTCAATATGAATTGAGTCCCAGAATCTCTGGTCAAAAAATGAGTCCATCTGTAGCCAGGTGCCAAATCTAGGTACTGCTCATACAGTCCTATCCATTTGATTGTCCCTATCAGTCAATCATATATCTGAGTGAAAGAAAATCCATATGTCCTTGGTATTTGTGAATTTTCCCTTCTCTCCCAAAATGTGAATAAAAGTCAGTGTTAAAGTATAAGAGATCAGATACAATGTGATCAAAAAGAATTGTGTTATTGTTCTGAACAATGCCTTCTTTAAATAAGAAATTGTGGAGATTGAAATATCATTTATGATTTCCACCTTCAATTGTCAAGGACAAGGAGGAGAAAGAATTTGTTATTTTTTTTTACATTTCTGTTTAAAAATTTCAAAAATTGTATGAACATTTTGAAATGCTAAAAACAAATCACTCAATGAGGAAAAAGTGTAAGGCATAAACATTTATATTCAATTCCCTTCACAATATTCTTTAAGGGTTGGGGATGTGGTTCAGTGGTAGAATGTTTATCGTATGCTTGAGGCCCAGGGATCAACTGATGAATTGATTATTTTATTTTTTTTTTGCACATTGTGCAAAAAATAAAATTTTAAATTTTAAAATATATTTACATCTATATATATTCACATATACATATTTTATAGATATATATTCTTTAACTTAAGTGAATTTAATATCTCTTTTAAAATTGCATTGCTTGCATTGAACAAAAAGTTCTTTCTTCCAATTTATTTATATAATAAATTTCACATTCAATTAAAAGTAATTCCATGTGATTTTGACTATAATATAATGCATAATATAAGAATTTTTCTATTGATGAGCTACTGTCATAGAATTTAAAATATATTTTTCCAAATGTCCTTTTCCTGTATTTACCTGTTAGTAAATTTTAAAGGATTAAGAGAGTTGTTCACGTACGTTAGTCTGTTCTCTGACAAAAACAGCTTAGAAGTTTATCATATAATGACTCCAGATATATATTGGACATTTATAATATCAGTATATAGAACTGTATTATCCTCCAGTCAAATTAAATTTGTTTTATAATCCTAAAATCTATGTAAAAGCAAGAAAGAACTTTTTAATGGAATATGCACTGAATAATATTTTGATGGAATTAGGTCTATTCTTTATTTTGACTAGATTTGTTTCTTTGGCAGATCATTTCTGATACTTCAACTTTTGCTAAGGTTCTGTATGACAAGTTATTTTTTACTGAAAATAAATTTTTCCTGAAATGGCTTATGATTTTGTCATTAAATTTTACAAATTAATTTTATTTTGCTATACCCTTCATATAAATAAAGCATAAAAATATCTGTAATGCTTTGACACTTGAGTAGAGATAGGAAAGCATCCTGTAATTCAGTTCAGGCAATATTTTCAGTATTTGTAGCAATCAATGGTTTCTATTAGGTTGCAGGAAACTAGAGCCTCTTTAAAGATAAGTCTATGCCAGCCTTAGATAGCATTTGTTTGCCTGTGGGAATACTGTGTAATGAGTTAGCCACCTGGTATTTATTTTCTATAATGCAATAGCAACGTTTTTACTGAGAAGGAAACAGAAGAAAATATGGGGAAAGTGAAGAAAACAATTATGAGAAGATATTTATATTTGAACAGAAGAAATAACTAAGAAAATTATTTTTAAAAGGGAAATGTATTAAAAACAGAAAGCAAGAACTAGAAGAGCAGGCAGTTTGTTGCATTGAAGGCTGATAACTTTTTTGACAACTTTAAAA
The DNA here is from genome assembly GCA_020662805.1 of Glaucomys volans. NCBI lineage: Eukaryota > Metazoa > Chordata > Mammalia > Rodentia > Sciuridae > Glaucomys > Glaucomys volans. Next base: position 252,510 of record JAJEJO010004987.1, on the reverse strand, counting down.
GAAAATTTCCTTAAGTAATAACATTATTATAGTCTCCAGATTAGGATTTGTTGGTGTGTAGTGTTTGACATATTGTATATATCTAAAGATTGGCCATCGCAAATAGACTCTTTATTAATCCTGTGATATATTTTACCTCACCGTTTGAATTAAGTGTATAATTCTCTGAAATACCATACCCAGAGAAACTGTAGTACAAACTTGTTTCGTGGTGTATGTGGGTATATTTGTCTTTAAGTGCAACCCAAAATAAGATTTCAATTGAATTTTCTGGTGCTTGTAGCAAAGACACAATGGTTTTGTATTGAAGGTCTATTTGAACAAATTCTAGGGTCTTAATTAGATTTTTAATGTATTTTATTGTTCTTAGGTCAAACTCAGCCATTGTGGGATGATTTAAAAAAAAAAAGAATTCCAGAAAAGAGGATAGGAGAAAACATATATATTGAATACTTGAATGTTGAGATTCACAAATGCACTTGCTAAGTGGCTACAGACTGATCCTTGTCTAAGTTCCACAAACCCAAAACCACATGTGTTCCTCTTTGTGCTTGGTTGCTGGAAGAAGTGCTGATTTTTGGAAAACAGCATTACTGAAAACCAAGATAACTAAAATAGCCATTTATGAAGTAAGAGTTTATAATTAAAATTATGACAAATCCTTCAAGATATCTTAAAATAGAAGGTATTAACATAATCTGATAAATGTAATAGCTTTGTATAATTCTGAATGAAGCTCAGCAAAGAAGTTGGGTGAAAATAATTTCTAAACAGCTGGTGAACAGGTTCTGCTTTTAGGTTTGGCTATTTTTTGTGAGATTGCAGTTTTGATTATGGTCATGTGTCATGTATTTTTCTCTCTGAAAGCTAATGAAAATCCTCTCAATGTAATGCCATTAATTCCTGGAGAAGAAATAACTGGGGCAACATTTAGTATAACAGATGTGATTTCTGTAAGTGCCAGTGATAAAATAGTGCATTAGGAACACAGATTAAAATAAGGAAAGTTAAGAAATGGCAAGAAAGGTTCTGCTAGTTCTGAAGGCAAAGTCCATGATTAAAGTGCCTTCAATTATTATTTTCAATAATGTTAAAATAATAATACATAGATCCACTTTAAATTATTTACTATGAATTCCAATACTGAAAAATATAGGATATCATTATAAAATCTAAGTTTTCTTCATCAAAGAAGCAATGTTAACCAAGTGTTCATTCTTGGAGAGGGGGCAAGAAGGAAAAGTAAATTTACGTCAGCTTTATTATAACAGGAGTTTGTGCTAAACATCAGAATGCATTTTCCTAAAGGTAATTTGGTATGTTTAAATGAGCATTTTATTTTATAAAAATTTAGTATATATTCTGTCTTTACCCCAAATTAGTTACCATAACTCAGAAAATTCCAAATATTAAAAGAAAAATCTAAAATTGCATTAGTTGTTGAGCTGTATAAACATAATGATTCAGTGCTGAAATTCTCCAATGCTGATTGCACACATCACAGCAGGAAGTAACTCGAAATTTTACTTTTTTGGAATGCTGGCCATGTCTACTTTGTATGCGACACTGTTCATAAGATTTGGATTTTCTAATATCCATAGGAAAATATTCCTATAATAAATGCTACCATTTATAAATATGCTTGTAGTAAGTGTAAAAATGTATGATTTCACATAAATATTACTACTGTAACTGTTTTCTTAAAACATAACCTTCTGGGAAATAACATGTTATACCCTCACGATTTATTATTACATTTCCAGTTAACACTTCAAGTTTCTAGGCTTTACTCTCATAACTGTAAATTCTTCATAACTATGAATTATGGATTATGATTTATGAACTGTAATCTCTTAAACATACAGTTGAAAATTCCTTTCTCAAAGAACATTTATTCTGGATAACAGTCTGGCCTCTTAGTAATAATATATAAAATTTTCACTGTATCCTGATTACTGTTAAATGAATTGATATGTTGACCTTCCTATTGTGGCAAACTCTAATGCTAGTTACATAGCTTAAACGAAACCCTTATGATTTTAGGAAGATTAAGAAGGCAAATACTAATATTTTATATTTATAATACAGAGCCAAATCTTGTCAGGATTCTACATATGAAATCAAATAAAACCACCATTAATAAATTACTATAATTGATTATTTGTTACTACTAGTTACTTGCACAGAGTTTGGAGCTAGACTGTCCAATTAAGCACTGAAGCATGCTGTGAATATGTTCTCATACCTTTCCATCATGCCTGAGCTTCAGAAATCTAAAGAGTCTCAAAGTATGATGATGACCAAACATACTATGTAGAATGAAAATGAAAGCTAAAAGCAAGCCTGACTCCATAACATCTAAAGTTGCACAATAAACCCTGTATATTAGGGTAAATGCTCTCTCTGAAGATAGTAGGCACTTGCTATCTCTTCAGAGCCTTGATAATGACCTTCCTACAGTGGCAGTGTGTGTGGGTGGAGATCAAGCATTTTCTTCTCTTTCTCTCCCTTTCAAAAAAACATTGGGTCTTAGCTCGCTGTGTTACCAATACTTGCATAAATCAACTGATGAATTCAATAGAGCTAGATAGGAATCATGAAAGTCACACACTGCACATAGAAACAAGTTTTTTTGCATAGTATTGATGTGATCCTAAGATCACTTCTACAATAAATGCACATGCCTAGTGAGAACTACAAAATATAGGGTCTCATTTCTTCGGTTTTCTTTTCTTCTTTTCTCTTCCCTTTTCTTTTCTTTTCTTCTCTTCTCTTCTCTTCTCTTCTCTTCTCTTCTCTTCTCTTCTCTTCTCTTTCTCTTTTCTTTTCTTCTTGGAGTGCTGGGGATGAAACCCAGGACCTCATGCATGACAGGCAAGTGCTCTACCACTGACATAAACCACAACCCCCCAAATAGCTTACCTCATATTAGTATTGCAAGTTTAAGGATAAATAAATGGATATTTTACTGTCAAAAAAGTGGGTTTGAGACCAGGCCTTCCAGATTTCAAGATGTTTTAGTACTATAAATATCAACTATGTTAATACTCTTTTAATCATACTGAAATAGAAAAGCAAGTATATGATTTTAGTGTTAAAAGTTGTCCTGTGAACATTTTATTAGACAGCAGTTTTATTTTTTTAAAGACTCAGGAAGTATGAGGAGTATGAAAAGATGCCTATCAATGTGTGCCATATCTGTCAGTAAATTTGTAAGTACTGTTATTTTTCATATATGGATGAAGTTAATTTTCTAGTGTTTTCCACTCAATGTTAAAGCACAAAGTAGAATGAAACTTAATGGAAGTTATCTTAGATGGAAATATTAGTTTTTATATTTGATAATTATTCACATGCACATGTAAATTAGTGAGCAACTACACAATTAAATTTAAATATAAATAATTGATTCATTCATTCAACCAATAAGTATGCATTGAAGATTCCAAACACTGAATTTAGAGGCTGAGTGAAGCAGAAAGATTTGTATCTGCCCTCCCTTCTGCCCTCTCCTTCAGTCTAGTGATTACCAAACACACAGAAGATGAACTGCACAGCTGAAATGATATCAGACAGCAAAGGGAAGTACTGCTTAGTGAAGGACTCCCTACCCAAGCTGTCTTGGGGTATACAGAACCTTCTACGTGAGTACTAAAAAGGAATGGTATCTGAGAGATGATTGGACTTTAATTAGCAGACTAACTTTAACTACAGTCATAAGAGATGGACATAGAAATCCAAGTATTAATTTGCTGATGTCTAAAATGTGACAGTAGGTAATGATCTTATAGAAAGTGCCTGGCACTGGAAATTATCACTAGAAGGTTTTAGTAAATACTTTGTCAAAGCAAAGGGAATAATAGATGGTATCAATGGATGAATATTTTTTCTTCCATGGAGTTAGCTGCAGTCTATTTCTCGAACACCTTTCAGTTGCCCAAAGTACTTTTATTTTTCAGATATTGTTAGTCTTTTGGGGCTATGATGAATAAATATTGCAAAATGCTTACTGTGCATTCTTTTTCTGGGTTCCCAAAAGCACCATTTGAAAAACATTGAATAGGTCAGAAATGACATTTTGCATCATCTTTCTCTGAATGTACCCTAGTCATGTTGATTAGACTTGGGCATTTGAGTTCTTTAGAATACTTACAGATGTGTTATATACCCCATATGGTTGGTTTTAACTGGATCATGTTTGTGATTTTACTGAACTTGTCTCAAAATTAGAGAAGTCATCTTGTACAAACATGGAACTTATGTAACCACTTTAATCTTAAATGTTTAACTATCAAGTGCATATTTCAAATCTCTCATTTTGGAAAATGTCTTCTGACACACCATTTGAGTATGATTTTGGTGCACATGGAAGGTACTTTATTTCCTTTTGCTAAGGTCACTGATAAAATATTCATCAGTTATTTACTATATTATATATATATACTTCCCATCAGATGACATTCAGAGATAAATTTATATGTAAGATTAGTATTTGGGTTTAGTAAGATATTAGACTTGTTATAAATCTTCAAGTACTATACATTTTTCATTTCCAGACACTCTTAGGCTATACCCAACTTTAACCTTTAGGTGGCAGCATTTGAGAACAGTTATAGATAGAACATAGCCACCATTTCAGAAAATATGAATAATACCTGTGTTGAAAAGAAAGGACTTACAGTTTATTATTCTTTTTGTTTATAGTTAAGACTATCACTTATCAAGCCCTAGTAGTCTTATAATCTGGAATTCCGAAAAGTACTTTCGTATCCACACAAGGCGACTTCACCCATAAAAAGCCCATTATCTTTTACAAGGCCATTTGTTCACGACTCACACTTTCATGGAGGGCAGGGCATCTTCCAAATGGACCTTTGTTCCCAGCATATCCCCAATTTTAATGGATCTGGGCTAATTAGACATCTGAAAATTCTTTCTGAAGTATTGAAGATAAAAGGACATTATCTTTCTTCTTGCAATTCATTGTTTTAAAAGCACTTACATTTGTAGTGAGAGATGAAAGGGGGAAATAGAGTTAAAAACTAATTTATATCAAGGCCTTTGGTTAATAGTCCATCTTAGTTGTTAACTAGAATAATCGTCACAAAAGAAATTTTGTTGAATACCAGACTACTCAATTGATCTGATCTATCACTCCAATCTTGTTTTCTTTTCCAAAAATTGGGGTCAAGCAATTTTATTTCACTAGTCAAGCACCTAATCAGGATCAAGCTATATATGAATAACTTCATTAAGAGATATAGTCATGACTGGAATCTATTATATTTAATGGAATTTGAGTATTTAATTTTTACAAAGGATCATGTCAGCTTTTCCCTGACTATAATTCTTATTGCTATATGATTAATTTTTTACATTACATTAAACCTAAAATTACTTTCTTTCATTTTCCACCATTTTTATTTTAATATATTCAAGGAAATCTTTAAAGATAACTTTTATAATAGTTTTGCTTTGATCCTTATGACTTATAGGAAAAGATTCCAATATCTTTATTCTGATTCAAGTTCAAGAGATGTTAGTACATAATTATTTCAATAATACCAGAGACATAAAATTTTAAGTAACTCAATTAAAATCATGTTTACATGGGCCTGATCCAGAAGGATACCTCTTTATTTTGGCCCTCTATAAGATTAAATAGCTGTGGAAAGTGAAATGCTTAATGACTTTAACCTGATTATTGGCAAAATTTTAAAAACTTTCTCATTACCTAGTAATCATCTAAAAAATTGATATTTTTAGACATCAGTCAAAACATAGAAATATTTCATGGTTTGCATGTCTGTATTTGTGCTATTTATATTAATGAAGAAATGAATGGTATCTAGAGATCCAAATGCAGGGAAATGGGCAGCCTATTATTTTATGTTGTGAAATGTGTGTAGTCCCCATGAAGGTAGAATACAAAAGTGTGTGTACTCTGAAATTTTCAATTTTTATCACAATTCTATCATTTTCATGAGTCACTAAAAATGACTTATGCAAGAGAAAGGACTTATTGATTTATTAACTGAATTTTTCAGGGATTTGATAACTAGGTCCAGGTGCTCAAATGTCAGAAATCTGACCCTGCATCTTCTTTCTCTGCTTTCCTTTCTGATGCCTTCATTCTTAGTAAATCTCTTCCAACTCTGGCAAATAAAGAAGGTTTTTACCACTCCTGACCAGCATCCCTGGCAGAGAAAATACAAGAATTAATCTTTGAAGAAAGCTCAGTGAAATTTCCAGGGGTGCTTTCATTTTCTCAGCCTGAGTCACAGCCCTATCCCTGAGTTTATCATCAAGAGGAAGTGGGTACTTATCTGTGATCGGAGAGCTGAAGCTAGTTGTATCCAAGGCTCAAACAAGACACAGTCAGGATGAGCCTCACCCAAACAACGTAAATTATACAGGAGTAAATGTGGTCATTTTTATGAGAAAAATGAGTATATGTAAATGCCAGGATCCAAAACGATAGATATTTACCAAGTACTTCTAAAAAATAATAAATTGCTTGCAGTCTCCTTTGTACTAAGACAGAGAAAGAGATGGGGAAATAAAAATAAGATGGATGAGTTTACTGCTCCTGAATCTCATTATGTTCACATAGGTAATACATAAATCAAATATCAATAACTAAAGCCTGTTACCCAAGCAAGCCAATAACTGTAATCAAACATAATTAAATGCAATGCACATTTCTGCATATTAATACTATATTACTAAAAAATTTCAACTATCTTTAAAATAGCTTAATGATAAAGCCTTTGTAATATCACTAGCTCATTATATTGGCATAAAAAATTGCATGCGTAGCTCTGATTATTATTTAAAAAGATTTAACATACACGAATTCTGTGCAATTATAATTTTTGTCAAAGAGGGATGATGGTAGAGGGGGCACCTCAAAATTAGGATATTTAAGATAATGTAATAGCAGAATTTAAATTCTCCGAATTTCCTTTAACTATAATTGTTATAGAGCCTCAATATTGGTATAAAATATGACTCTATAAATTCAGTCTCCTATTTGGGAAGATGGGGGTATAGTACACTGGTTTTTGTGAAAATTAAGCGAGACATGAGTTCAGCACAGAAACTCACATGTTGAGGATTTTTATTATTATTGTGCAGATAACAATCTTGTGGTAAAGATGATTAAACTTAAAGAGTTTTAGTGACATCAAAATCAAGTGTTTTATATATTTGATATGTATACATACATACATATATATGTTTAAAAACAAGGTTAAACTAAGATTCAGTATTTTCTTCTAAATGTAAACTGTCAGGATTCTTTTAGACACATCTAATTTAAACTCTTTAGTTTTCTTCTTGAAATAGACTTTTTTAGAAAAATGTCAAAATTAAATAGCAGCTGCTGGAATGGACAGAGCATTGTGGACATGATCAGGGGAGCTGTCCTGTTTCTCAGTGACCTCATGATTCTGTTGCCTGCTTCCTTGTGTTCTTGATTATTTCCAATTCTATGAATCTGCTAACTCTAAATTCAAAAAAAAACCCCTTGTACTAAAAATTCTTAGCTTTAAGATATACTTCATACATATAAGTACTGAAAAATATTAGCAGTGTAAATGAGAGAATTAATCAATGTTTCAGTTGCACCTTTTCTAAGTTCAAACTGTGAACTCTCATCGGGCCTGGACTCATATTTTCCTCATGCACTTCCAAGCCGTTTGGCAGTCAGTGTCAGTTGATCTTTATGTTCAGTAAAATTCTGAA